>JAOXJJ010001012.1:58472-69958 GCA_025769935.1 Phoenix roebelenii | reverse complement strand
TGAAGCCCCTGCAGTACAGCATGATGATAGAGATGAATGCCCATCTCTAGTCGGCGACCTTACATCTCGTTGGTTACCTTTTTAAGTGCATAGGTCACAAGCCATTCATGTAAAAGCAAAATAGATAGGCTCTCAGACACATCTTTTTGTCTTTAAAACTTTTCAAGGTAGAACTTGATGTCCAAATCATTTCTAATAGTTTTGAACCCAAAAAAATTCAGTTCAATTTTAGTTTGAGTTTTCAAGAAATTAATTCAAACCAATCTAACTCGGCCCAATCCGACCCATATATATATATACAAATATATATATTAAAATCGATCCAACCCGACCGAATGAAAAGAAATGAAGACTTTTTAAAGATAGAGGTTTACAATGGCATAAAGAAAATGTAGCAGAAAATTATCCACCCATTCCAAATCTACCGTATCAAACTTTTCGGCCATAATGAAAGCATGAGTTGTACCATAAGAAGAGAAGAAAGTCTTTTAAAAGAATTTAATCTTAAAAAATATAAGACCTCATTATATATAGAAGTCTATTACAAAGCAAAAGAATTTCAGCACCAGAGGTGTTGGTCCAACCGAAGAATTTCGGTGACTACTGAACTACCAGTAAACATCCAAATTGAAGAAAGCTCATGAGAACCCTTACTAAATATTAACAACTATCTAGAAACTATTCAATATGAACCACTATTCCAAGAAAGTATAAAGGAATGCATAACTCAAGCACCAAAAGATAACTACTTTGAAGACTACCTCTATTCCTGATATCACTTCAATTATATTGAGCTTGAATCTCCAATGCTAAGCAATTTGTTTAATGATGGAGAATGAAAAAAAAATAACAAAACACACCTACAACTTGATAACAAGAAGCAAAAGAAAATCCTATCAAACAACTAATAGGATTCCAACCGACGCAAAGTGGCGTTACAAATTTGAAAGACGGAATAATAACCTTGTAGAAAAATCTTCAGCACATCAAAATTCCAAGACAGGATGCGATCACCTAAAGCGACACTACAAGATTGGATGTGACGTCTATAATAAAAGTTTAAAATGGCGTCCATAGAAAGATTCTCTCTGGGCGTCTATAGTAAAAGTCTGAAGTGACGTCCATGATAAAATTTCCTCTGAACTTCTAACCATTTTAAATTCCGGACCCTAAACGAACTTAAGTCTACAAAAACTACTCCTCGTCTATAAGAGAGAAAGAAGAAAACTAGCTAAGACATATGTAGCTTCCACCTCCGCTTCACACTCTCTCTCCCACTCACTTTCCTCCACTTTTTCCTCTCTATCCACCAACACCCCATTCAACTATTCTCTCCTCTCCTCATCTCTACTACCTCATAAACTCCACAGTATCTCTTCTTCTTACATCCCACCCAACTCTCCACTCAAGCACTTTCTCCTCTATTCATCCATCAACATAAACTTTCCTCTTACCTCCACACTCTCTTACAACCACACTCTCTCTACAGCCAGCATCTCCATCCATGTGAATCATCATCACTTCTCTAAGCCATCTTCATCTCTCTACTCTATACTTTTTTATATTTCACTATTGTATATTTAGTATTTGAGTGCCCTCTTCCTCTATATAAAGTCTACTAGTGTATATTAAAGTGTAAGAAGATCTGCAAACTTGTTAAGCATCGTTTCCATATTTAATAATAGATATTTGTAGTTCACATTCTGCTTTTTATTTTATTGTTTATTATCTTCCACTTATAAGCCAAAATATGGAACTGTATAAAACACTATAATAGTACTATAACACAACAAGTTACCATTAGTAGTGCTATAATTGGGTTAAACTGTAACTCACAGCTAATCCACCTTATCTGAAATAATTATTTGAGATTTATTTTACACTTGTCTATGATTAATATGTTTGTCTTATTTGTCTACAATTAATATATTTGTCTAAGTTTATAGCTAGTAGTTAGTTTTATAAATAATCTTGAGTTCGAGCGAATTGGTGTGCGTGTGTATACACACACCTATACATATATGATAGAATATCAACCTGATAAATCGAACTGAAACAACCGAAATTCTCAGATTGGTTTCAAGTAATTTTTGTAGATGGTTAATTTGGTTTTGATTTCAAATTAGAAAATCGGTTTAAATTAGTTCGACTTTGGATTTAGCTATAAACTGATCCAATCCGATCTATACACATCCCTTTTTGAATGTCTTCTCCGTTACCCTCAATTTCGGCTATTCCTTTCCAATCCTCTACTCTCGTCCTTCCTTTCTCAACAATTATTCGATGTTGATTTGCATTACTCTTAAACTTCTTCTCCATAAGGTCATCTTTGTCATGGCAAACTCTCAGTGAAACACAGGGAAAGCCATCGGGAAGAGGTGCAAAGAGTAGGATGCAAAGTTCTGCTTCACCTGGCACAATTTGATTTTTTGGCAACTTGGGCTTAAAATTAGGAATATAAATATATCCCACAAGATCACAACCACCCACTGAAACATGAATATAAATATATCCTACCTCATAAACAAATAGGGCTGCAAATGGGTCGGGTCGGATCACGTCGGGTCCTGAGTGACACCGATCTAACTCGGTTTCTTGTTCAGGTCCTAATTTTGGACCCAGACCCGACCCGGTTGAAAATTGGGTTGGATCGAATCGGGTCCATGCCTATAATATTTTGACCCAACGGGTCATTTGGGTCGGGTCGGGTTCAGGTCGAGTCCAAATCTATGTATTTTTATATTCAAAGTTCTACTATATAATAGTAAATAACATCAAGCAATTATTGCCCTAATTCATTTTAGAAAAGGAAATAAACATTTTACTAAATAAGTTATATTCACATGTTCAAATTCAACATTCTTTAAATTCAACAAGTCGGTCCCAAGCATCAATGTAACATTCTCTGAAAAAAATCCTGACCCAAAAAAAATGGGTCGAGTCGGGTCCGAGTCAAGATTAAGTGGACCCGACCACACCTGAAAAATAGAACAGGTCCAAATTTAGGACCTGACCCGGCCGCACAGGTCTTAAAATTTAGGTCAGGTCAGGTCGAGTCATGGGTCGACCCGACCAATTTGCAACCGTATAAATAGAAGAAGTCACAGTATGAGAAATTGTCTCATTTCCAAGCAAAAATATAAGAATTACAACCGCTAACTACATGAACAAATTGACATCTTTCTTCCGAGGTATCTAATAAAAGCCATAAAATTTTATTATCTTTATTGTCCAAATAGCATCACAAAAACAAAATCTTGGAGTCCTCCCCGGTGTTGCACCTAAATCTATGGAAACAACCATAGATCTATGGGTAAAAATAACAAGCCCGTGGAATAAAATTTAATATTTTTCTTCCTAGCAGCTACGAGAGCACCTCTAAAGCAAAGCTTGAGGCCTTCCCCTATTGTTACACCAGATCTATAGAGAGAACAAAAGATCAGAGCTTGAAAATTACAAATTCATGAATCAAAGAATCCTTGATTCGACTACGAAGGAATCCAAGAAGCAATATAATCCAGAGGAGGAGGAGGAGGAGAGGGAGACACGGATGAGGCACTGAAGGAGAGGGGGATTAGGGTACAAGTTGGTGTGGTCTCTCCTCATGTGATACCCGCATCATTTAAATAAAAAAACAAACAATATGGTGGTTTTTGTGAACCGCTTGGCATGAGAGTGCGGTAACCATGGGAAAATTGAACAATAGAGAGCGTGGAAACAGAAATGGGAAAAAAAAAGAAATGGAGAAGAAGAGCAGAAATAAAAAACTAGGAAAATAGTGTTATTTTGTCGAATGATCAAATAGTTGGTTTTATCTAGATTTGGCTGAAATTTTAATATATTATTTCCAGCATTAAGAGCTACAGATTGAACCGCTTGAATCTTTAAAAAACCTTCTTCATTGATTATTTTAAGCATCAATACTTGATGAAATCCATCCTATATTTTGTCATTTATTGTTGAAATCTGCTATATTGGTGATGAATATTCTTACTGTGGAAGCCCAAATTCAAACTTAAAGATATTTGTGTATCCTCTAGTTGAACTAGAGAGAACTTATTATAATCTCATTATTCAAAATACTGAAAGATTTTGGTTGATCTAGGTTCCACGGTCTTTTTTCTTCACATCAAAGGGTTTTCCGCGTTAAAAATTATGTTGTCTCTTGTTTGTGGGTTGGATTAATCAGGAAACTAATGTCCATACTTTATAGAAGAAAAGAAAGTCTCCATGAGTGGAAGACTGCATAAAATAAGGCATTCATGATCAAAAAGCATGTGAATATGAAGTATAATAAGAAAATTTCAATGGCTGGGCAATTGAGTAGATTTCAGGACGTGCTACTACGAAAATAATGCTAGGTGATGAGGTACAATCATTATTGTTGCTCAGCTCCTTGCCTGATAGTTGAAAATTTTTGGTTGTATCACTTAGTAATTCATCTCCTAATGCTGTGGTAACATTAAAAATGATAAAAGATAGTATGCTTAATAAGGAGACTACCAAAAATCTATAGATTATGAGCAAAAGAGAGAGTCCTGCGCAGGTGAAGATAAAATTCTTGCATGAAAACTACACATTTGAGTTGATGGAATTACCTAAAGGTAAGAAAGCACTAAGTGCGCGTTCAAGTTAAAGACTGAAGAGAAGAGCTCACAGTCAAGGTACAAGGCACGATCTATTGTGAACGAATTTGGTCAGAAAAAGAGTATTTGATTTTGAAAAAAAATTTCTCACCTATGGTCAAGATATCTTCAATCAGAGTTATTTTTGTTTTTTTTTATAAATATGAATTTGGAGATTGAACAACTTGACGTGAAAATTGCCTTCGTCCATGGTAACTTGAGGAGAAAATTTATGTGGAACAGCTGAGGGGTTTATAGTTAAAGGCAAAAAGCATCTTATGTGCAGATTAAAAAAAAGAGCTTGTATGGGCTCAAGCAGGTACCTCGGCAGTGGTATAAAAAGTTTGATTCATTTATAATAGAACATTAATATAGAAAAATCACTTTTGATCATTGTGTGTTTTAAAGAGATTCTTTAATGAAGATTTTGTTATTCTCTTACTTTTTGTGGATGACATGTTGATTGTTTGCCATGATGCTAAGAAGATTGAACGCTTGAAAAGAGAGTTAAGCAAGTTCTTTGCTATGAAGGGCTTAGGGCTGGCTAAACAAATCCTTAGCATAAGTATTACTTATGACAGGAAGCTTTCATTATCTCAAGAGAGATATATTGAAAATGTGTTCGAAAGGTTCAATATGAGCAAGTCTAAACTTGTTTGCTCTCCACTTACAGGTCACTTCAAATTAAGTTCTAAGCATTGTCTTACAAGTGAGAAAGATGAAGAAGAAATGAAGAAGATTTCTTATGTATCCGTAGTTGGCAGTTTGGTGTATGCCATAGTTTGCACAAGGCGGCACATGCAGTTAGTATTGTAAGTCAGTTTCTTTCTAATTCTAGTAAAAAACGTTGGGTAGTTATTAAATTATAAACCTATATTGGATGGATACACAGATACAGACATGACTGGTGATATAGATTCTAAAAGATCAACATCAGGATACTTAATGACTTATTCAGGGGAAGCAGGTCATGGGATTCTAAGTTTCAAAAATATATTGCTTTGTCCACTACAGAGGCCAAGTATATTGCAGTTATAGAAGCTTACAAAGAACTTTTATGGCTAAAAAATTTTCTATAAAAGTTTGGCCTAGAATAAGAGAAGTATATGCTTTATTATGACAGTCAAAGTGTCATCCATCTCTCAAAGAATTCAACATTTTATTCAAGATCTAAACACATTGATGTAAAATATGATTAAGTTTGGGATACTTTAGAGATGAAGTTGCTATGTCTTGAGAAAATCCATACTAATGACAATGGGCTAGATATGATGACTAAACCTTACTCATGAAAAAAATTATTATTTGTGGAGAAAAAGCGGGCTTAGTGGAACCCTCCATATGAGTCGAGAGGGAGAGATTTGTTGGTGCGGTCTCTCCTCATATGGGACCGCATCATTTAAATAAAAAAAACAAACAACATGGTGCTTTTTGTGAACCTCTTGTCTTGGGAGTGTGGTAACTGTGGGAAAACCGAACAACAGAAAGAAAAAAAAAAGAAAATGGAGAAGAAGAGCAGAAATAAAAAAATAAAAAAATGGTGGTACTTTATCGGATGATCAGATAATTGATTTTATCTAGATTTGGCTGAAATTTTAGTATGTTGTTTCCATCATTAAGAGCTACAGATTGAACAATTGGATCTTTCAAAAGCCTTATCCATTGATTATTTCAAGCATCAATACTTGGTGAGATTTATCCTTTATTTTGTTGTTTATTGTTGAAATTCGTCTTATTGGTGATAAATGTTCTTGTTGTGGAAGTCAAGATTCAATCTTGGTGACGTTTGTACAGCCTCTAGTTGAACTAAAGATGATCTATTATAATTTTATTATTCTAATTAGTAGAAGATTTTGGCTAGATTAGGTTTCATGTTTTTTTTTTCACATCAAAGGATTTTCTACGTTAAAAATTGTGTTGTGTCTTATTTGGGTTAATTGATTATTTTGCTTTTGGATCTTTCAAAAGCCTTATCCATTGATTATTTCAAGCATCAATACTTGGTGAGATTTATCCTTTATTTTGTTGTTTATTGTTGAAATTCGTCTTATTGGTGATAAATGTTCTTGTTGTGGAAGTCAAGATTCAATCTTGGTGACGTTTGTACAGCCTCTAGTTGAACTAAAGATGATCTATTATAATTTTATTATTCTAATTAGTAGAAGATTTTGGCTAGATTAGGTTTCATGTTTTTTTTTTCACATCAAAGGATTTTCTACGTTAAAAATTGTGTTGTGTCTTATTTGGGTTAATTGATTATTTTGCTTGTTAATTGCTTGTGTAAATGGTAGAGATTATTGTTACTTGGTAAATTATAATAATACCACATTTAATTACACAAAGGGGGAAAATGAGTTAGTGATATTATTGTTTCTTGATTGTATTTTCCCAACATGAGTTCACCCAAGTGATGGATGGTGGTAGGTGAGATATGCCGGCGATGATAATGGGCAGCATCATGGAGGAGGAGCAGTATGCGCGAGTGGCCTCCCTTTAAGGCTTCATGAAGAAGGTTATGGTCTTCAACTCAAATAGCTGATATTATGGGTATTTTCCTCCTACAATAATGTTATGCTATTATATGATAGTTACATGCCACCACTCTATTAGTGGAGATGAACGGCAAAGACCACTTTGGAATACTTTGACATTTTGAAAGGCCTCTTTGAAATTTTTAAAGATGAGGGGGTGCATATGGGAATCGTCGAAAGTTGAGAGGGTGAAACTATAATTTTTCTAATATTTATGTATACTAGGCACTAAGTTACGAAAGTCATGGGGAATTGAAAGGAATTAAGACACTGAATGAACTAGACACCACATTTGCTGCTATAAGTATGGTCTTCAGGAGTCAAAAATATTTCGCACCTTTCATAATTCCTGTGCTTTCATCATAACTCCCATCATCTCTTTAAGAATTGTCTATGTGGCACCAGAACCTTTTTAAAGAGCCTATTGGTTTCCTTTTTGCAGGCTAGTAGTGGCTGTGGTCGTTCAATTCTTGGTTTGCTAATCCAAGTGAAAGCTAAGCTAGCTATACACAGCATCACGTCTCTGACCCACACTCCATCAAATTCTTCAATTGACATTCTGAGGTTAAAGAAGACCATTTAAGATGTCACTAGGCTAAACCTCAATGATTTGACCAATCCAAGAAAGATGGTGGAGATTTGGGTAGCGATCGGCGTTCTGCTACGTGCCACTAATTTGCTTGTCAATTTGGTAACAAAGTTGACCAACTCAAGGAATTGGCTATTCAGCTTCTTGTGGATGCACTAGACTATTTTATTTTTGTTGAAGTAGGTAATTCAAAATGTAGCATATCCCAGAATGCCCTAAGGGCAGGTAAACAATTTATCCATAGCATGTTATTAAAGTGATGAGATACAAAGGAGACCATCCAGTTTGTAGCTTCATTAGCTTCTCGATAGATGTTCCTCATAACAGATAAAGTGTCCTCTCTCAATAGACTCTAGATATTCTATAACAAGGGATGGGCACCTACGTCCCTAGATTGCCCCTGGATCCATAAGATCACCGTAGCAAAGTTGCCCTCCACAAAGTTGGAGTTGGCTCCCAAGCCGTGCCAACATATCTAATGTCTATCCAAGTGGCCCTCAATTCTATTCCAGATATTGAGATATCAAAGATCAGGATACCACTTGGAGTAACAAGTTAGGAGTCTGAGCCTCTGATCACATATCTGGCTCTATCTCTGGTGCCACCCTTTAGGACATAGCTGTCGAAGTTCACCTTGATGAAACTTAGGGGTGGGGGCTTCCAAGAGATAAATATCATCCTAGATGCTACAAGAGCCGAGGAGGAACCTTGGGTGCCCCAAACTATCAAAAGTACTCCATTAGTGTATGAGAGAAAAATCTCTACGGCTTGAATAAGGGCCCTCTCCAATATGAATCTTGGGGGCTGATTGCTCTCCCCAAATATACAGGCATTCCATGCTAACCAAATATAATAGCGACATAGGCATCAATGATAGCAGCTGATCTAGATGGCGGCCCGGTGGAGTTCCTCCGAAGATAATTCAAGAAGGTGTAAACGGGGGTTGCCAACTGAAGCACCTCCACACTATTATTTCAACGGCTGAGGAACTTTGACATGCGACATCTTAGAAGGAAGAGTTTGTGTTCAACATGGCTACGTTGGAGGATGAAGCTATTCCCCACAAGAGCTACCATGACAACCTTTGGGCTGAAGTTGTGTTAATCGAACAATTGATAACTTCTCCATAAGCTCAGTTTGCCGATGCTCGTATCAGGTCGACAGGGTTGAAAACAAACTTGGCCGAAGTGGAGAGAGCATGTGAAGTGAAGTTGCAAGCTTTGGCCGAAGCACGCGATAGGCTCCAAGGCTACATATCTCAATTCTCTACCCTCCTAGCCAAGATGGCAAAAGCTAACGAATTGGCAAAGCAGCTGCAATGTGAATGGGAGCACAATAGGGATATTATATAGCTAGATCTTTATAAACCATTTTCACATTGTAACTCATTGAACATTCATGTGCTCGGCCTTGAAAGTAATGGAACTATTAGATGTTTGCCCTGGAAGCCAATCTGGCTGACGCATTATTTATTCCAGAACATAATTTTGCACTTGACCTATTATTATTAAATAATAAATGGGCATCTTTTTCATTCATATTATTTTTGTGTCTATGAATCGTCCAAGAAATTAATAAGATAATGAAGCATATTCTCAAGAGTTGAGAATTTGATCCATGTATCATTAGTGATTGATTTCTGAATGCTCCTGATCGATGGATCATCACGAGGACGGTGATCGATCCGTTGAGATCGGTGCACAGATTACTTTTCTTATGGATGGATGAGACTCGAGTTCACAGTGTAGGACACTGAAGTGATAGTGTAGGTGCTTGTTAAAGAAACAAGAGTACTAAGCATAATCAAGACAAGAAGTCACTTTGATGTCTATCCACTCGTCAGTGACTTGCTTGATATTGCAGTAGTATGATTAGTCCTTGGACCTGCGGTGCTTCGGCTATTCACAGTGAGGTTGCTGTAGTTTGACTACACGTATACATGATTCCTAGTCATATGGATCCTTGTAGTGTAGATTGGCTGTAGTAGGTTTACTGTAGGAGTAGGATATGCACTTACAAGAAATCTATCGACCTTGGTAGATAAGGAGAGATCCTATGTGATTTATAAGATTGAGTTTGTAAGACCTCGGCCGGAGCAGTACGTACAGTGGAGAAAGAGTTTTTCACTCTCGAATTTAAGTCGAATAAATCTAGACATATGACAGATGATGGGGTTTGACGAGTTATCCATGACCTCCATCCTGTAGGGATCCACGATAGAAGGACTGTATCATGCAATAACTGTACCTAAAGGTTCATCATTCCATTCTGCTAGATGGCCACTACATGCTGCTAGATGTCACTGGTGGATGGTTAGACTCACAGGAAATATCTCGATGGTCGATAAATCCTAATGAGTTGAGTTGGAATTGTTCCAACTCATTGAAAGAAGTTTTCAATAATATTGTGATAGAGATCGCAGTATATCTCACTACCAGACAGAATAAAACCTATAGGGTCACACACATTAGAAGTATTGATTGATCCGATGGTTGAATTATGATTATGAATCACAAGAAATGAATTCGATTGATAATTAGTTGAAGAAGGAACAAAGGAATTTGATTAATTGGACTTAAACACGAATCCTACTTGGAGTAGGATTCCTAGAGTCCTACTTGGAGTATGATTCCTAGAGTCCTAATTGGATTAGGACTGAGAGTCCTACTTAGAGTAAGATTCCTAGAATCCTAATTGAATTAAGTTTTCGAATTCAAACTAGAGTTCTACTTAGAGTAGGATTCCCAGAGTTCTAATTAGATTAGGATTTCGGATTCAAATTAGAGTCCAAATTAGATTAGGACTAAAATTGAACAAATCCTAATTAGATTAAGATTTCTTAAGTCCTAATTAATTATTAATCTAATAAATTAAGATGACTCCTAATTTGATTAGGATTGAAGGGTTCAATTGAGTCATGGTTCAATCAAATCCTAATTGGATTAGGATTTGAAGGAAAAATAAATAGGTGCACCTAATCCTCTTTGGAAGAGGACTAGACCACCCACCATTAGACCCCACGCCCCACTTGATGAGTTCAAGTGGGGCATGCGTGATGAGGAGAAGCCCCACCCTTGGTTGAAATCAAAGATGAAAAGGAGAGGGGCGTGCGCCCCTCCTCTTGGCTCCTAAAAGGAAAACTATGAAGCTCCTAAAAGGTAGGAGCTCCATATGCCTTTATAAGGAGATAAAGGCCAACACCTAGGGCATTGAATTCTCTCCTCTTTTCAGCCGTGTGCCTCCCTCTCCCTCTTGTTTTTCAGCCGCCACCAGCAAGGAGAAGAAAGGGCGTGCATCCCTTTCTTCTACCTAGGTCCCAACGCATGCAAAGGGGAAAAGGATGCTAGGGGTTTTTGTTCTTCTACCTTTGAACCATCCTTCTTCTTTTGCCTCCCAAGCACAATCAAAGGTTGATTCATAAGGAGGAAATCAGCAATCAAAAGTTATCTCTGCAAAGGAGCTAGCATCCCGGAAAGACAAGAGAACTTTGATCGGTCCACTGCTTCGTGTGGATACCCGTAGAGGCCGGACGCGTGTGCGTCTTCCTCGTATGTTTCATCGAAAGCTGTAGAACGTGTTATAGCTAGCGCAGCGGATTCTTTTAACCCTCCTGGTAGCGTGCACCATATCCGAAGCATTGTCGTGCATCCAACATCCCTAAAGAACAACTTAAACTCCAAATTACTTTCTACGTGGCAACATTAAATTACAAACTATCCATAGGATCTCCCATCATCATCT
>JAOXJJ010001012.1:22168-41372 GCA_025769935.1 Phoenix roebelenii | reverse complement strand
CGTCCATATGCTGCAGCCATGCCCTGCAACAGCCTCACCGCACCATGCTTTACTTGTCGGCCACGCCACGACATATCCACCAGGGACCATACCCTGCTACGACTGTCAACGCCTCATCATTCCCAAGAACGGACTGCACTGCACGCTACAAGCAAGCTCTGGCTGCACGCCATCTCCTCCCATGATGGGAACAGGCCATCCATAGCAACTCATTACTTCCATGCCCACGTCAAATCATGACGATAATTCATTAATTCGCCTAGTCACATCACAGGTAATCCTGGCACTCCCCCTATAAAAGGGGAGCTTCTCTCTCTAAAAGGGGCGTTCCTCCTCCGAAGAGAGGGCTTCGGACTTTTTCTTACGGTCCATCTCTTTCTCCAAATTAAGCCCCACTCTGATTTAGGCATCGGAGGGCCGGCGCCGGAAAGCCCGGCCACCGGCTTCTTTGCAGGTCTTCCGGAGGACGCCGCCCGCCGACGGATCGCCACCCACCGACTCGCACCGGAGCTCCTCTCCCTCGGCCGAGTGGTCACCCCCGGGTCCAATTTCCAGCAACAAGAATGAATAAAATTCTTATGCTTATCTTAATAGCCCCTTACTCATAATTGAGATTTATTTGCAAACATAATGTAGTCTAAAGGATACTGCTTAAAAAACAAAATAACAATCGAAAAAAAAAATGATGATTCAAGTAGACATCACACTACTTGACGCTAGTTGTAATGTTGAACACATTTGCCTGCTATAACACCTATTATTTTGACACCCTTTATAAGTATGCAAGTGCTAGTAGCGAAGTGTGAGAATTATCCATTTATATCATAATTAGAAAGAATTAGCATTTTTACAAGAAAGGCTCCTGAAGCAAGTAAATGCTATGGGATGTTTGCTATGTGACAGAAATAGTTCCTTGATCTTATTTCTATTGGCTTTATAATTTTACACTCAACTATCTTTATGTTCTCTACCATGCCACATGGTAAACCACATCTCAGTTGCAATTCTCATAATAATTTGAAAAGAGAACCATTAATTGAACCCAGACAGAAGATAACAACGTGCAAGCCTAAGAATCTTAAATCACCGTATCCGCAGTTGCGTCCAAGATATCTTATGCTTATTTTTTAAGTTCTTCCAACTCTCCAAAACTAGAAGACTGGGAGTTAGAGACTTCTAGCTTGAGCCTTGAACTACCCTTCCACATTCGGTTGCTTAGCCGCGTCGACGAGAGCTTATTCTCTGCAAAGATAGCCAAAGGCTTTCCGTTTCCTTATTCTAACTTTATTCTTATAATTCTAATTCTATTCGTCCGCTACTCTATTATGTTCTACTGTGTTCTGTTGCCCCAGTAGATATTATCAAACCGTGGACTTGGAGAAGGATAAAAATCAAATACTAAGCACGGAGCGGGAGAATGACTGGTGGAATTAGGCAGTGAGTTTTCGGTCTTTTGGTCTTCGAATCGTCGTCTCGGAACGCGAGGGATAGGGTAGGAATAAGGTCGGAGTCGATCGGAGATAGGAGCATCGAGGAGACGAAATGAAGAGGGTTTTCGGTGCCTCGAAGAAGAAGGATCCCCCTCCGACGATCGAGGATTCTACTGATAAGGTATTAATTCGGACAATTCCCGTCTTCTTTTTGATTTCTTTCTGATCAAAGAGATCCTTTTATGGAATTCTTTTGGGGTGTTTTATGTAGTTGTTTTGAATTCTGCGCTGGATCTAACGGTGAGAAGCCGGAAATTTTGATATTCTTTACTTCTTGCTTTGGATTATTCTGAATTTACGATTCTTTCAATGGGCTATGGCTTTCGCTGGCGCTGGAGTCGATCTATGTCTCGTCGAAAGTTAGGGTTTTTTTTCTTGTTAAGATGGAGTGGCTTCAATAGATCAAGTTTCTTTTTGATTATTTTTTTCGTTTTCTTCTTACAATAAGGTATTGCAAGAGGGCTTTGTATTTTGCTGTGATGAATCCTAATGTGGAAGATGGATGATTGGGGGTTGAGAGCTTCCATGTGATGCGTCTCCAAAACTGCAAAGGATTTCTGAGCAAAAACTTTTGGATCTTCAAAGCTCTACACGACTATATGTTTCTCCCGATGTACCCAGTACTCGTCTCATTGATTGTTTTGCTGTTGTGGCCTTAATATCTAAATGGATGTATTCTTTGTTCCTTTTCTTTCTTTTTTCTCGCTTCTTTTTTCGATTGCTTACTCCTAAATTTGCTGATTAATTTCCTTGCAAATTAACAATGGGTTTATTTATTCAAAAAAAGGGTTGATGAAAAAAGTTATTTTATTAAAAGTTTTTGACTTGACTAAGTACCCATTGTTGTTTATTTTTCAAGTTTGACGTAGAGGTTGCATTCAGGACCCTGTTGGTAAATTTGTGGTTGTTAATAGCCAACTATAAATTTATATCCAGCTATCCTTGTTTATATTTCTGTGGGGATATTCTATACAAATGGCCAGCCCCTCTCTGCATGTATATGGCTCTCTCATGGAGGATACACCCTTTCGTTTCTTTTTGGACTCATATGTCTTTTTTACCTTTTATTGCACATTTTCAGAGCATGTTAACCTTTACTTCACACTTTTGGATATGTTATTGCTATGTTTTTGTTTATTTTTTTATGTGAATTGATATACAGATGTATTTTAATTTTTCTGTCTATTGTCACTAGGACCACAAATGAGCACAGCCAAGTTTTGTGGCATTTGGTACACATGAAAGATCTGCCCAAGCTATGAGCACAGCCAAGTTTTGTGGTGTTTGGTACACATGAAAGGTCTGCCCAAGCTGAAGCTTAGCTCACATAAGAATGACCAAGCTTAACTTGTGAACCACTTGAACAAGCTGATTCTGGAGCCGAAACTCTGCTTCTAGTTTCCTTTTTCCTTTTTTTGTTTTTATTTGTGTGTGTTGCAATCCATGGATTGGATCACACCTGGCTACGAATGACCTAGCAAGCCTAACTTGTTAGCCACCTGAATGAGCTGATTCTTGTGCTGAAAGCCTAAAGTGTGCTTCTTTTCTTATTCTTCACCCCCCCGCCCCTCTTCTTTTCTAAGCAAATCAAGGGTTGGAGGAAAGCTTATGTATGAAGAAACAAGCTTAACTCGTTAAACCCTTGAAGCTGATTCTTGAGCTGAAACTGTGCTTTACTTTAGCTATTTTTAGCAATTCAGGGGCTCTTCTGGCTTGGCTTATTTATACTTACCATGTGGCTTGAAGTTGCTTCATTTCCTGATTGAATGAGTTTTAACAAGCTAGTTACCGAGCCAATCCTAAGCTGCTCATGATGATTTCAGCTCATTCGCAACTCTAATAGTCGCCCATGCATATGCTTGACACTGCTTTTGTGTACAACATGTCATCTCTTTCTGCCTAAGATATCTTTTAGATGGGACAGTTGGTCTTTCGCATATTCATGTTAATTTCGATTTTTTGAAATTTCAGATATTCTTGAATGTGATCTTTGCCTTTTTCTGTATTAAATAGTGATCCTGCTTCACTTCTGAGTTTAACATTTTTCTATCTTGGGAGAATAAGATTAGGTCTTATACTTCCTTTTATTCTTCACTAACGAAGAAGTGATTTTCAGATAAATAAAAGAGGGGAAATAGCTGATGAAAAAATCAAAAAGCTTGATGCCGAACTGGCTAGATACAAAGAACAGATTAAGAAGACTCGACCTGGTCCTGCTCAAGAAGCTGTTAAAGCCCGTGCCATGAGGGTTCTCAAGCAAAAGAGGATGTAGGTTATATTTTTCTTCTCATTTTTCTCCTCTTCTAGTGCCTTGTTTACCACTATAAGTAAATCAAATTGTGAGCTTTGCAACTACTATATACTGAGAGATTATAAATTTCATAACCGGGATGCTTCATGCTTATAGGGACAAAATATTTATATCATATGCCTGTGATCAACCAATGTGCATGATGTGATTATTGGTTATGAATTACTTCTTTGTTGATTGTTAAAATGTTTCGACAATTAGTCCAGTTATGATTCTCCAGCAATTATCTTTTGTTGTATTATGTCAAAGAAGTGGTTATTCACAATCTAATCTAATCATTCATTTGGAAAAACAATCTTGATATTGTGCAATAATAATTCATACTATTGAAGAATAAACCAAAATACTAGTTTCTCCTGCATCATCTGAGTTGTTGATACAATTCCTGTCCTTTGCTTACTGGCACCAGTGCATGGATTGACTGAAATTGATTGGCCCAAAGTTTGACCTGTTATAATTTATTCAATCATTTAAGCCATAGTCAGCAAATTAGGTAAGCCTTCCATGGCATCAGTTTTTCCCTCCAAAAAGTGCAGCTATATTCGATGTTTGTCGGGTTATTGGTATTTTCTTATCCAGGAACTTGTTACTGCTTTAGCTATCCTGTATTTGTCTTTTTTTATCTAAACTAATTTTCATGACTATCTTTTTCTAATTACACAGTAATATGGTCTATAAGCTAAACTCTCTAAAACTTTGGTAGAATCTTTGAAACCGTCTAGGCAGACTGCAAAAGTATTTTCATGTAAGCTGATAACAAAATTTCCTGATAAATGTCTGATGACTGGGTTTTGGTGTATTGATAGTTTGAAATCTTCCTGGTATTCAGGTATTGGTGGATGGCAACTGGCCAGAATAAACTCTTTCTAGCAGCAAGCTATGATACTTCATCAGCCAGAATTTCCATCCATCCTAAACTTAAAACACATTTTCGGTCCTTACATGTTCCTAGGGTAGATACAATTATGAAGGTGGGGTTAGAAATACCATGTAAACTTCAAGCTAGTTAGGTTTCATGTGAATTTATAGATGTCAGAACCCTGATTTCAACTATGAGCGGTTGTATTGTAAATCCTTAATCTTTCACTCCTATAGTTCTTTGAACTTTCCAAATTTCTTTCTTTAATCCCAATCATCTTATATAACTCAACAATCATACAGTATGAACGGAATGCCTTTCTTCATTTTACCTGCTCAATTTCTATTGCTGCTTTCATCTATTGATATATTCAAATGTCTCTTTGTCATCATGTCTAATGGGGGCTAGTTTGTTTATATTTCCACTAAAACTGCCTTTACTTGCTAAACAGAGCAGTTTGTTGTTGGAATAGATTTCTATGGTATAGATTATCAATAGAATAGAATGTATTGATTGGGCAGTCATTTGCTTTGTTCAAAGATTTAAAAATGGTGAATTAAGGAATATAGAGTTTCATCCTAAACATCATACTTTCAACTGTTAGTATTGGCTTGCATATCTTGGCCTTAGGTGTACTCTGTCTCATTTTATTATTCTTTTGAGGAAATGGTTTTTGTTTGATGAGTATTACCTACTTACTAAAAATTTGTAAGCAAAAAGTATATATTGAGGTAGATTTTAGATTACACACTAGACACAACTCATTGTGTTGGGAGTCACAACCAGGGGTGTGCAGCAAGTCTGCATATAATACAAGGAATTGTGACGAGGCAAAGAAAGGGCAGTATCCAAGGGAGCCTAGGCTAGCAAGGATGAAGCATGATCAAGAAATTTGGAGTGGAGAAGCTATGGATTTATAGGGCAAAGGGGGGCTTAGAGAGGTTAGGTAAGGCCTAAAAGGAAGCATGAGGCAAGCGTAGCTTATTATGTGGGAAGCCTAGGGAAGAGATGCTTGTATTAGGAAACAGGGGTTTTGTAGGTCGTAAAAGATGGGAGGAGCCTAGAAAGTGGTGAAGTTTATAAGCATGATTAGCCGCACCAACCTGAACCAGGCAATTTGGGATATACCAAATCGAACCGACGGGGAATCAGGATGGTTTGCCCTGTCAGCTCAGGACAAAGGCTGATCGTTCGATTAAACCCTCCCCCATTTGATTAAGGTCCAATTTAGTAAAAAAAATCACCCCTCACTTGGTTAAAAGCCCAAATCATTCAAGAACACCACACCCGCCCCCCTCCCATATGGTGTCACCGGCAAGTGTCCCCCCCTCTCTCTAGGGTTTTCCTTGGCCCTCCCACTTCCTTCCTCCCTCCCTCCCTCCTTCCTTCCCTCTCACTCTCGCTCTCCCTCTTCCTCCCTCCCTCTCTCTCTCTCTACGCTAGGGTTAGGGTTAGAATTTAACCCTCGGCCTTCCTTTTTCCTCCCTCCTGTACCCTCTCCCTCCTTTACCCTCTCCCTCTCTTTCTCTTTTTCTCCCTTTTCCTATTTTCGGTATGCCTCAGAATGACATGGCATAGACCTGTACCATGCCAAATCGATCATTGGCCTATACATCCTTCGGTACTAGTTTAGCAAATCTTAGTTATGAAAGTATAGAGGGTCTAAACTGCAAGGAATAGTATAGAGGATTTCAAAGAAGGAAAGAGATTTGTGCTTGTTTGAGGTTGACAGATGGGTGGGACCTTACGACAGGGCTAGTGTGCTCTAATGCTATGAAAGCTATGATTGATGGAATTCGATAATTGTCATCCTTATAACCATAAGGTCTTAAGAGCCGACAAATCTTGATTTTGCTATTTTTTCGAATTATTATGCAATTTCCATTTTGACAATTTACCTGCACTGCAAATGTCTAATGTGGCCTTAAAAGGTTTCTAAGAGCTAAATTATTGAGCCTCAAGCAGTCTAAATATATGGTGCTTGCATTGTTGTAACAAAATTATTTGTTATCCAAAAATATATTTAATTTATGTACTCTTTTACCATACCAAACAATGTTTAGTCACTCGCCTTTTGTTGGAAGTTCGAATTTTTTTGATAGGCATCCAGATTATGTATTTTTTCTGGGTGGGGGCAATATTTGTTGTTCAGTTGGAGGTGCTAAGGAGTGATGGTGACATGAGCTTGTGGTATGATTCTAGCTGAACTAATGGTGTAGCAGTTGTGACATGATTTGAAACTTTAGTCATGGGCCAAGTCAAAGGTGGTACTTAGGCTTGTTGGGACCCACACACAATAGTGAACATGCACGTCATGCATGTGCATGTGAACATGCACGTCATGCATGTATGCACATGCATGCTTGTGGTGGGCTGCAAACATGAAAGATGCAAGAGGAAATAATATTTGATGGATGATTGTGCTCCCGTCAACCTTGAATTATTTAGGATCAATGCTTTTGCAATACCAAGGGTGAGCCTTGGCACAATGGTAAACTTGCTCCATTGGGATTTAGGTATCACGGATTCGAAACAAGAAAACAACCTTTTCGCATACGGGGGTAAGGCCACGCATGTTTGACCTTCCCCAAACACCGAGTGGTGAGTGCCTCATGCACTTGGTTACCCTTTTTTAGTACTTTTGTAATGCTCTTAATAGGTTCAAGAGAGCGGTGTTTAGAATTCGGCTTGGTCGATCAAGTTGACTTGCTTGACACATCACCTACTAGCTATGGCTAGTTAGGTCAAGCCCAAACTTGTTTTCAGTCAAAAACTGTTCAAACCATATAACTTGGTAATTCAACTGTTGAAACCGTCTAGGCTAGCTGTTAATTTGACCTATCCCATTGAATGGAAGAAATTAGAAAAAATAAAAAAGAAAAAAACAACAAACACTAACCGCTTATTCTACCCCTAGACCTTGATTCCATGATCTCTCCTCATCTTCCTAATTGAAGTAGTGGAAGCCATGAAATAACTGATGCTCGACCAGTCCTGAACACCTGGAGTGAAGGGCTCTTGAGCAGTGGTGCTTGGAGGAGGTGGGTCCAAAGGGTGTTGAAGCCAATGATGAAGAGAGGTTGAGTGCTTGAGGCGGCAACAAAAGGGAGTTGAGGCAGCGATAGAGGAGAGTTGAGGCAGCAGGAGAAGAAGGTGTTGAGGTAGTGGTTGAGAGGACTGCACATGTTGCCATAGTGGGGAGCATAGAGAGCTCGAGATGAGAAATAGAGAACGAAGCAGTGGGCAATATGCATTAAGTGAAGGGAGGATCAATTTCTGGGTCTAAAGGATAAATTACTTGATGGATGGATGATCCCATAAACTGATGAAATATTTAGATTTAGATTTTTTTTCTTGTATTTTTTTATATGCTGATTGCACTCCCACTTTTGTTTGATGGTCCTTTTTTTCCATGAAACATAAGTTTATGAGTCTTAGAGGGGTGTATTCACTTTAAAGCGGGAGTGCCTTTAAAGAGGAGAACCACAGCCAAACATCCCGTATATGTGCCTCAGGCTTTGGATGAAAACATCCAGTTATGTTGGGGCATTTTGTTTTACATGTGCATATATAAAGAAACCCCATACCGTGAAGTTTCAACTCTTGATCATTTGTTCTATCTCTTTGCATAGTTTGGATTTGATTTTGTAGAATACAATTTTTGTACAGTCCTATATAAATCAAAGTATGTTCTTCAGTTTATTAATGAATGGATGCGCACCTTTTTAAGTAGGTACAGTGTTGGTAGGAGATCCCTCCATATTGAACTACCTGAGTTATGACGTGTAACCCATCTTTGTGATTGCCCCTAAAGTTTCTTAGTTATATGTGTACCATTTAAGAAAACAGCAAAAAAGTTTTGTTTTATTTGACTTGATTATAAGTCTGTAACTTCTTACTTGGCTTGGACATGTGAATGTTACTATACTGTCCGTGCAGAACACTTGTGGCCTTAGCATGAGTAGAAGCTTCTGGGTGTTACTCCCCTTCACTTTCTTGTAACCATAAGTAAAAACATTTATTCACAGACCATTCTGATTTCATCCATGTTTTGCTAAGGTACGAAGGACAGCGTGACATGTTATATAATCAGACATTTAACCTTGACCAAGTTTCTTTTGCTGCGGAGGGTCTTAAAGATGCTCAACAAACTGTATGTCTTGGAAGCTTCTGTGAAGGTTATGAAAAGGATTTGTGTTATCAAATATATTTATTTGTTCATGGTTCTGATGATTGCAGATGTCAGCACTGAAGTCTGCAAATAAGGAGTTGAAAGGAATGATGAAAACTGTGAAGATTGAAGACATAGATGTATATTCATTATCTTTCTTGTTTCTTTTAGTTAAACTCCAAAAGTTACATATGATATAAGTTTTTCCAAGTTTAGTTTGGCCAATATTATTACCAGCACATGTATTTTTTTCATAATATCTGATATTTTTGTTCTGAAACATGCAGAGTATGCAAGATGAGATGATGGATCTGATGGATACGAGTACAGAAATACAAGAATCTCTTGGTAGAAGCTACAATGTCCCTGATGACATTGATGAGGATGAACTTATGGGTGGTGAGATAAAAGTCCACATCTGTCATCTTGGCATTATTTCATTACATATTTGTGTTGCTTTGATTCATCTTGGAATTGTTTCTTAACATATTTCTATGTTGCCTTGATTTTTACTGCCTAGTCATAAATGTATATATCCTGTTTCTTTGACCCATCATTTTTTTTGTTGCTTTTAATTATCCATGCAGAGCTAGATGCTTTGGAAGCTGATATGGGAGCAGAGACCGAATCCGATGCTGTCCCTTCTTATCTTCAACCAGATAAGGAACCTGATTTGGATGCGGAACTCAACTTGCCTGCAGCGCCAACTAGCCATTCAGCAGTACCACCCAACAGACAGCACCCCCAGGTATGTCTGTTTACAACATAGCATAATCATGAGTCAAAATATGTAAAATATGAATCTGCATTCTCTCCTATAAAGTACAGGAAGCTGGATAACCTTAGTGTAGATAGATCTTCATGAATATGGGAAACATTTGTGAATTGTCTTGTATCATAGCAAGATTAAGATGTCATCTGTAGGGGGATGCTTTTAGTCTGTGGTTTCTGAGTCAGGGCTTAAATATGTAATTTTTAATTTTCAGTCATATTGTTGTTTTACGAAAGAATTGCTAGATGTTTCTTCAGATCTTGGAATCCATGTATTCACATAGCATCATGTTGTAGTATAATCCCTGAGCATGATGTGAAGAATCATTTTTTTTGCTCATCTCATCAACCCAGTAGTGTATTGATCATTGTCCTGAAAACTGGCATGGACCATGTGAAAGAACATAACATATTGCTAATTGGTTTGATATAACCAAAATTTTCTAGGCAGGAACGCTTACAATGACTCTGAGTTTTTTCTTTGAAGTGTTCGATGCATCATGCATCATCCATGGATGTATGTGTAGTGCGGATGAGTGTGAGAAAAGAAAGCCATTATGTACTTTTTTGGGGTCAGCAGTCTGTGTTGACCATTAGCTCCTATTTGTCAAAACAGAACAAATAGTAACACATTTTTCCTGAAATACTTTCTTTCAATTTTTGTGTTTCCTTCATTTTTCTCATTTTTCAGTCATGCTGTACAAACCTCCTATTTCCCATCTATGGGCCATATCTTGCATCGCAATATCATCAACCATTCCCACTCACTTACCTCCTCCAGTGGCAGCACACTTGATGTTCCTTATTTTATTGCCTAGTATCGTTGTGGTTTCACTATCTTGAGATGATATAAATATGTGCATCAATAACCAAAGGTGATCTCAATGACGGATAGATGAAAAACTGGTTGAATAGTTGGAAAAATGTAAGGGCCTATTTAGGTATTCCTGCAGGAATCATGGAGAGAGAGGGGGCATAGTGGAAAGGAAGAAGGGAGGAGAGGGTGAAGGATCAGCGATGATGAGCAGGTAGAAAAAAAGACCCATGAAGGTCTTTTTTCCCTTCTGCAGGATTCCAGCCGATTCCCAAATGCTCTTTCCCAAATCCATGAATCCAGCAGGAAATCCAGTCTAATTCTGCTAGAGTACCCAAACAGGCCCTAAGTGGAGAAAGACATATGGATCGAAGCGTAAGACATGATTGAGGATATCATTCTACAGGACTTGGCCTTTTATATGATAGGGATGCAAATGGGCCAGGCTAGCTAATTAGGTCAATTTCAAGCTTTGTGTTGCTGTATTGTTAGGTCTTCATGAACAAACTGAAAAGCAGCCTGAAGATTTTATGAGTTGTACAAAAGGATCAATATGTATTTTCATCATGAAATGTTATTATCAGGTGTTGTTGTTCTTGTTGTCATTATTATCATCATTATATGTTAGGGTCCGTAGGAAAGATAAGAAGTTATAAAATTTTCCAGGTTTCCAGATACAAGGGGGTTTTAAAATTTTATTTGTTTCTTTTCTGCCTAATATTCCAGAGGATAGAGTTAGAGTTCCCTTGTATAGTTCATGAAGACATAATCAAAAATTCAGTCAAAAATGTGGAATATGCAAAATTTTCAGACATGGAGGATACATGTTTGTCAGAAATGACTTTAAGTAATACCTCTGCATTATTTGAACTTTAGAAAGAAAATTTGACGGTTCACATTCCTGAGCCTAGGGTATTGTAGCAGATTTAAATAATTGATAGAATTTAGGTCTGCATATGAAAGCCTTCATGGTATCCCTGTCATCGAGGGTGTCTGTATGTTATAACAGTTTGGCCTTGTGGATACAGAATTGCAGATGTAATAGGACTTCTACCCTGTTGATCTTTGAGTTGGAAGTTGGATGTCACAAACCAGTTATGGCTTGTTTGGTTTAGTCAATATTGAATCTAATACTCTTTTTCCAACTAGTGGAAGGTAGTCATCGAATGGGAAGCACTTATACCTAAAGATTAAGAAAGGCATAACTGAAAAAATCTTTGGAAGGTGAAATTTAGGAGCTCTCCTGTGGTTGTTGAAGACTCGAAGTTTCTATTATTTAATTGCATGTTATTTCAATCTAAGAGGAGATTATTTGCAAAAAAAAAAAAAGGAGCTGAACTTTCTTCTCATCTTTCTTGAGGATGTATAATGAAATCTTATACTTATAAAGAAAACACTTTGGGGCCATGTACACCGTTGGAAATTCAATGCATCTTCCATATTTGCATTATAAAATGTATATATTTTATGAGTAAATATCTGTACTATCATTTTTATGGAGATAATCCTACCTATCATTGCAAAAGGCAATTGAGGTTCCACATCAGAAGTCCCTCAATTACATGCTTTTGCTTGTTTACTGCTGCTTTGGTATCATTCATATGTCATTGATAAATATGCTAAACCTTTTTATTTAAAATTTAAAATACGTGCTGAAACTCGTTCATATTCTCTGTTACAGGCGGAGGATGAATTAGGCTTGCCATCTGTGCCTCAAGCATCTGTAAGGAGTTAGAGAGTGAGCTGCTTGCTGAATGTGAAATTCACGTCCGATACAGGGTTAACATAACCTTTGGATTTGGGAGATTACTCACTGTATCTACTAAAAATTGGGAGACTTTGCTTTGTTTTTCTTATTATTGAAATACATGCAGCTAAAAGTAGGGTGAGTTTGGACTTGAGTTTATGATATAAATACTATCAGGCATGGTGAAAACTTCGGTGCATCAATTATAATTAAACAACCCTTGTGGAATCTATGACTAGTTTGTTTGGGCAAAGAAAATGGAAGATCAGATATGGTTCTAAAATAATTGATGAATAAGTGAAATTGATGTTTCTGTAGATAATTTCTAAAACTACATGTAGGTTGGGAGCAGAGGTGGCCATCAGAATCAGAGGAACTGGTAAATTGTTATTGTGGTTTTGCATTTATGTTAAAGCAGTGATCCCTAGGGACTGTATTTTGGAAGCTGTGTAGCTTGCTGAGGTAAGGTACAAGAGGCCAACATTCTTCCCGTGGAGGCATTCTGGCATTCTTTTCAGTGTAATATATAAGTGGATCCTGCATAACAAATCCACTTAATTCAATATATAAATGATTTGATTGATTTTTTTTTTTGTGCAAAACAATATATATTTAGGCCCCCCCTCCATCTAAATGCGAGGTTGGGATGGCCTAGACAAATCTATATCTGATATTCAAAAGATATATATATATATATAGAGAGAGAGAGAGAGAGAGACTAGGATCTAATTAAGTAGATCTCTACTCAGATCTGGTTAAATTTAGAATGAATGATGAAAATTTTACATTGATGATCCGAACTGTTGAAACAAGTAGTACATAAAAGAAAAATATAACTAGTCGAATGTTCAATGAACCACTAAATGGATACAACTTTGCATAAAAAACTAAAATCAATAATTAATTAATTTTGTATGCAAAATTTACTAATATATAGTAGTGCAGTTTTGCCATGGGAACAAGAAGCAGTACCTATATAAGGAAAACACAGCTCATTAATATAATTTTGGGGTATGCGACAGCCAATACCCAGAAATGAGATGGCAATGAATACTTCGGTTGCTTCTGAATATTTCCACTAATCAAAAAGTTCTGCACCAAAATTCATTCACAGAGATCCTTTTAAAGAAGAGTTGTACGGTAAAGATAGCAATGTTTAACCATTTAATCTATTTAACTTAATTCGACCCATTATAGGTTAAGTTAATTTATCTATTTAATAAAATGATTAGATTTAAATTTAGATATTTGACCTATTTAGAAAATAAATTAGGTTTAAATAGATTAGGTTCAGATTGACAGATATTTGATCTATTCTCCATTGGATCCGACCTGTATCTAATCCAACCCGATTCGACGGCCATGTGTGTGGCTATTTTACACCCTGATGGGATGGATAAGCAAACAAGAAGATGAAATGCTGGAACATTTGTTTGAAGTTCCACAAGGTCGCCTGCATATTCTGATCACATTCTGATTGCTGAAGACATCTCTAGCTTACATATTGTGAACAATACCTTCTTTCACTACTCCTCTAACGAAAGATAAAAGAATGCAGAAGGAATGCAACAAGGCTGTGCAGCACAATAACTCAGCATTTTAGAGACGGAGAAGTTTACAGGGGCAGGATATCTAGAAATGAAGCACGTATCAACAATAAAGCTGCCAGCCATTACTACAAAGCATGGCCATAGCGCACAGATCACAAACACAAAGCATACACTTCTTGAAACAGAAACAGCTACAGCTAATCATCTTCTAAAAGAAAAGAAAAAAAGATGAAGCATGAGGTCGCATGGGCTTGTTGAAGAGCAGCAGCAAGCCATGATTACTGATAATCCAACACCTGGTCAGCTCGGTGATGACGGTCGGCGGTCAACAGAGCTTCCTCCGCTTGTAACGCACCATCACCTCCCCCTTGACCCCTACCACCATAGCTAGCGTTCCAGTCGTTCTCGGGGAAAGGAGAAATCAACTCAAACTCAAAGTTCCTCAACAAATGGCTCCATATCGCCTTTATCTGCAAGTAGGCAAAGGGCTCCCCAAGGCACCCATGCCTACCACCCCCAAAAGAAATGTACGAGAATGCCCCGGCAGCCTTGTCTTCCTCCCTTCCAGGAGCAAATCTATCAGGATCATAGCTGTCTGGGTCCTTGTAGATGTGGGGTAGCCGGTTGGCGAATGCTGGGGAAGTAGCCACAATGTGGCCCTTTGGAATATCATACTCTTTCCCCTCCTTTGTCTTCACGGTGAAGTCGCTGTGAGAGTAGCGGAGCAGCATTATCAATGGAGGATGAAGCCTCAAAGCTTCCTTGATGCAGCGGTAGAGCACATCCATCTCTGATAGGATATCATGGTCGATCGTATCCCCATGTCGCCTCAAAATATCCTTCTGCTCTTCCAAAGCTGCTGAAAGGTATTCCTTGTGGCGGAGGAGGTAAGCTCCAGTCCAGGTAGAGGTGATGGAACTGGTGTGCTGACCAGCAGAGAGGGCAGCAATGAGTAACCCAGTGATCTCACCCTCAGTGGTCGGGCGGCCATCCTTGTATTTTGAGTCAATGAAGCACTGCAACATATCATCCTCACAGTGGCCAGATCTCTTGCGGGAGTTTATGATGGTGGAAAAGATTTCAGCAATCCTAGCACGAGCATGATCACGGCGACGGTGAGCAGGGATGGGAAGGTAGGGGAAGATTACGCTGATGGGGCGCATGCCATTGTCAAGGTCGTGGAAGAGAGCAGATACATCATCAAAGAGCTTGTCCCTGACCTCCCTCCCCAACAGGCATCGGCTTGCTGTCAAAATGATGAGATGCTCTAGCTCATATTTTAAATCCACCGTGCCACTTTCTCCCCACTTTGAGAAGTAATCCTGCAGATTATATACAAGTTCTTGTAATGACAAAAAACTTGTATGAAGGCTCACTGAAAAAAAAAATGTCTGATGTCAAACTATGAGCGCTAGTGTTATTGATAACAAGCTCATATAACAGATATTATAACATTTCAAATAATTTTCTCAATAATAATGATGACTTTAGAAATATTCTGCCCTGACTGGTAAGCCCTATTTGACATCTTGCCTATTGAAACCTTGGAATTGATGAATTTAATTTTCCCCCTCCAATTGCGTCAAAAAATTGAATTTACCATCCATTGCTAGTACTTGCAAATTCAGGGTGACAAGGGAGAGGTAAAAAGAAGCAAAGGATAGTTATCTCAAATTAGGTGAAGGAAACTATAAAATTTATTAAGTGTATCATAGGATCACTAAGTTTAATTAGATATAGAGAATACCCAATGACTAGAATTAGTCAAATAAATAATGAAAAAGAGAAAAAGATTTTCTTTTGGTTTTAGGAAGTTATTTCCTATTCCAATTCAAATGCCAGAATATATAAAAGAACAAGTGACTCATAATAATAAATTTGCTTGACCAAGGTACACTTCCAACTAGATAAGCTCCCAATTGCTGGAAGTTTTAACCCAGGGTGCTGCACCCCCTTCGAAATCTCCTTGAAGACTCACTCCCGCACCCACATCTGGCTCCATTTGCAGGTCTACTCTTGCTAGATAACTTAGTTCTAGCTTCATGCTCCCATTAGGAGTTACCTCATTTTCAAAGGCAATGCAAGATCTATAGGGGCAGGCACGTCAGAAAAAATAAGTCTTCACTTTCAGAAAGAGACTTGTGACCTAATCCACACCCATCAGCACTTAAAATGGTAACCCTGCTTACGAGATCCCCGAGGAAAGCTAACAATATTGAAAGGATTCATATCCATGGTGAAAATGAAGAGGCACGAAATCCTAGAAGAGAGTATAATGGAGACTAAATTAGGTTTATAAATGGAGAACACTTAAGAAATTTATAAGGTTGTACAATTAGTTCCTTCCTTTTTAAAGAACAGATAAGTGAAGATTAGTCAAAAGGGCCAATTATTAATGCCTAATTCAGCAAGCAGTTGCAGGTTCAAGATAGGTGTCAGTTCCACTCTGGAACAATGAATATTATCTTACTATGGGCTCGTTTGGTTCGTGGGAAAAGAAGAGGAGAAAGTGTGGTCAATGGAAAAGTAATGAGACGCCTCTTGTTTGGTTGGAGTTTTCGAAGGAGAGAGATGGAAAAGTCGTATTCCCGTAAGAATATGATTTCCACATTTCGGGCTCGTTTAGTTCGCGGAAAAAAAAAAGGGAAAAAGTGTGGTCAACGGAAAAGTAATAAGATGCCTCTTATTTGGTTGGAGTTTTCAAATGAGAGAGACGGAAAAGTTGTATTTCCATGGGAATATGATTCCCACATTTTATGAGAAAGTCTTTCCCATGAAAAACATTGGAAAGTTACTTTCCCATGAGGCAGGAACTACTCCATTTTTATTTTTTTCCAAAAAGACCCTTCAGCATTAAAGAAGCATTAAAGAGGCATTAAAAACCTAATTTTTATTAAGGGTATAATAGGAATTATACATAACCTTTTCAGAAATGTGGATAGTCAACCAAACATAAGCATTTTGAAAATCTGTCACTTTTCCATGGTAAACCAAACATGCCAAAAGTACTTTTCTAAGCATCTTCTTCCTAAGAATCTGCATTCCAGGAATCATATTCTTAGGAGGAAAAATTCTTCCAACGAACCAAACGATCCCTATGTGGCAAAAAATATTCAAAGGAGAAAATCAGCCAATATAGTTGTTGCACCTATCTTGACTTACATTGACTAAACAGTTCCAGATTTAAAAATCTCTTGAACTTTTCAGTTGCAAGCTTAGTTTTCTAATAATTAAAGAGAACAATAGAACCAGCTTAAATTGAAGTGATTGAGAAAGCTCCATGATACTAAATTTCCGATGTCCTGAAATAACAAAGTTGGAAAGGTAAGATAGTAGGGTTTCTTTTGTTAGTATTTATGGTGAGGTCATAAAAATATGGATCACTTAGGCCATTGTAGCAGTTTTTGTTTAACAACTTGAATGAAAAAGGTACCTCAAGAAACTTGCTCCTTTTCTTTGTTTTTAATGAACTAATTCCTTCATAGGATACTCACCTATATCCAGTTCATTCAACATTCACAGAACATTCAAGAAAATCACGCATTTTGGAATGAGAGTATCAAGCAGAGAACTAGCAGCTTCAATAGTCAATTGGCATTTATGACGGAAACAATTTAGGGAGGTGGAGGTCGGGATGTAATGATAAGCCTAAGCTTAACTTGTTGAATACTCAAAGATGATTACCTGCAGAAGGTTCTTGGTGTATTAGCTAAAGAGAAAAAAAGCCATATTGGACCTAACAAGCATGGTTTATTTGGGAAACAAATAGTGCAATAGCTCTTGTGGAATGTTGAAACCTCCCATGTTGCCAAATGTCCTAGTAATTAGGAAACCAGGGAACACCTCGACTATGAGAAGGGAGGTTCATATGCCACTGCAGTTCAAACCTCTCTACTAACATGACTGCATTAAAATGATGAAAGCTTGAAAAAGTTCCCATGTTACTGAGGTTGAAAAGAATGCGTCAGTCACATATGCAAGCAAACATGCGCATGCATGCATGCACACTCAATGAAGAGTGAAACAAGTATTTGTTATAAATTTCAAACTATGTCAGACTACAAAAAATGAATCATGGCAGTCTAGCAGAGACAGTTAACTGGCTGTATCTCCCAAGAAACAAAGCATCAAGATAAATCGTTATTATAAATTTTATCAGCAAGAAAATCTGATATCACAAAGACTAGTCACATTATTATAAATTTCAAACTATATCAGACTATAGACAATCGGAGATAGATAAGAGATTGTATCCCCTAAGAAAGGAAGCCTCAACATAAATAAAGCCAGAACAAGGTCCTAAAAGTTCGACAAATACGAAATAATGAAAAGTACAAAGAGTTTAATCAAGTGATAATGTTAGCAGTGGATATCATATAGTGTATAGGTCGCTACCCATAACTTTTTCTTAATCATTTTGGTCCATATTTCACTAGCTGGACCACTTTTTGATTATCATTGAATACCTCAACTAATGTACCACAGAAACAAACTGCACCTTAGACTAGACATTCTGCAAAAAAGCCAGCCAACATGAGTTTCTAGGTGGAAACTATTTTTCTTTCCACAGATGATTGCTAGATCAAACATAGCTACTCCAACTAGTTCATCATTGTTACCTGAGAAATATGTAACACCAGTAGACAAC
Source organism: Phoenix roebelenii (assembly GCA_025769935.1). Taxonomy (NCBI): domain Eukaryota; kingdom Viridiplantae; phylum Streptophyta; class Magnoliopsida; order Arecales; family Arecaceae; genus Phoenix; species Phoenix roebelenii. The sequence continues at coordinate 23,011 of JAOXJJ010001012.1, read as the reverse complement.
ATATAGTCTCTTCTATGGTGACAAAGTTCTAATTACTGGAAGGCAAAGGAATAATATTTGTCAGGAGAGCATGTTGCTCATATATACTCCGCTAATTCACACTTAGAAAATAGAAGAGAGGCAAAAAAAAAGAATTAAATTTTATTTCTGAACAAAAGAAAAATTTATGCATACTTCAGTTTTTTTTTTGGATATGGAGTCAAATAATTGGCAATAATTCCAATCTCTTGAACCTTAAGGATTTCTCTTGATTAACAGAGACAACATAGAAAAATTCACTGAAACTGACAGGTCATGTCAATATCTATCTGGACCTGATGATTTTATTTTTTAATACATATTAGTCAAAATAATAAAGTATTGCATGATGAAAGTGGATTTCTCGTGATTAAAAGAAATTCCTCAGTAGAAGTATCAGATTTAGATACAAGTACCATTGCATTAACCGCACGGCATAGATATAGACAGATTGTAGATGTAAGCATTCCCATATCTATCTGAAAAGTTATTGTAGAATAGCTTCCTCAAAAGCTTGCCATTCATCCAGATAACCATTTTTAATCAGAGAGAATATGTTAAATGAACAGAAAGAGAGAGTGCAGATCATCAACGTGCAACCAGTGCAATCTGCAACATAAGAAGAAATATCATAAAAGGCTTGGATATTTTTACCTCGGCCTCCACCACCATCTGATCCACATAACTCCTCAATTTGGTCACCCTCAGCGCCTCGGTGAAAAACCGGAACTGCTCCTGCCGGATCGAGTAATCCACATCAAAGACAACCCCAGGCCCGAAAGTAGGCACATTGAACTGGTAAACCTCCTGCTGGCTGAGCTCCAC
>JAOXJJ010001012.1:0-11673 GCA_025769935.1 Phoenix roebelenii | reverse complement strand
GGCCACTGATGGGGCCAGCTCAGTTTTTTATCAGCCACTGGCGGGGCTGGCTCAGTCATTCTTGGCTACTGGTAAGGTCGGCTCAGTTGTATTCGATCAGTAGCATCTTTGAGCCCATTAATAGTACCTCTTGCAAGTAGTACCTATTGGATGCTAGAGCGAATTCATTAACGGTCACTAGCGGGGCCAGCTCAATTTTTTATCAGTCATTGGCGGAGCCGGCTCAGTCATTCTCGGCCACTGACAAGGCCGGCTCAGTTGCATTCAACCCATAGCATCAAGAGCCCATAATACCTCTTGCAAGAGTACCCTTAGCTAGATGCAATTTGCTATATTAACTTGCATGCATGATACTTTTAAAAAAAAATCAGCATAAACATGATGCATGCATAGCCATAATTTATGAGATCAGGCATGTTACTTACTTTTCATAGTATGCTACCCATGAAGCATGTATATGAACAAATACTTAGAAAATCTTAATAAACATGATGCTCTCAATATCCATATTAAGATTAAAGAATAGGCTACTTGCATACAATTAACTTGTACATTGATAATTCATGTAACATAACATGATCCATAAAAGATTAGGGCTAGTTACTTACTTACATGATCCATATAAGATTAAGAACATACTACTTACATACATGATCCAGAAATATAATAAGATTATGACAGGTTACTTACAATAGTTCGTTATCCGAATTTCTCGAGTCTAGATGACAGATCTTTAATCCCTAAAACCACATCATAAGAATCACATTATTCTCTATAGAATTTAGTTCATCTTACTATGGGCTTGCTTGGATCCCATCCAAGGATCTTAGCCCAATTTAATTTACCCAATTTGAAGCCTTTGGGGTTTAATTAAAGCCAATTTGGGTCCACATGGGTTAATTGGGCTTTTAATGAAAGGGTTGGGCCTAAATTATGACTAAGTCCATCCTCTTCTAGCCAATTTGGCCTTCTATCAATTTAATTGGACTTGAACTGGGCCTGATTTAAAATTAATTGGGCCTACTGAGATTAATATAGCATGAATGGGGTTCAGACCCTGCTCAATTGGGCTTAATTAGGTCCGGATTTAACCTAATTTGCTCAATTGGGTTTGTTCAGGCTCAATTAAGTTCAGACCCGATGCCATTTGAGCTTGAATTTAACCCATTTTATTCAATTGGGTTCGGTCCAAATTTTTATTGGTTTATCAAACCTGTTTCAAGTTATTTGGGCCTAACGGGTTTCGGATCCGGACCCGAATCCGACCCATTAGGCGAGCCCGCTTAAGGGGCGCTCTGGGTTCTTCCAGAGGCTTCGCCTCTTCATCTCCCGCTCCCCTCTTTCTCCTCCAGTCTCTCCCTCTCTCTCGTTCTTTCCTTCGTCTCCACCGAAACCCTCGCTGCTCTGGCTGAAACCCCCGGCCCTCTCCTCCTCCGGCCTCTTCCTCTTTCCGCGCCGCCTTCCGCTCCTCCCTTTCCTCTCGCAGGCGACCGAGGGAGGGGCGAGAGTCCCTCGATCCACCGGCCGAGGTGGAGCTTACCTTCGGGGCAGCGGCGGATGGAACGCTGGCCCTTCCTCTTCTCCGAAGTGATGCCAGAGAAGAGAAGGAGAGCCGAGAGGTGGGGCTGAGGCCGGATCTCCTCCGGGAGGTCCTCTCCTGCTCCGACCATGGCGAGGTAAGGCCGCCGTCCTAGGATGAAACCTCAAGGGTCCTTTTTTTGTTCTCCTTTTGCCTCCATTTCCTCTCTTCTCTTTCTTTTTTTTAAAAAAAAAAACAGCGCCACCACCTCTTCACTGGAGAAGAGGTGGGGCTCGGCTGGGGCTGGCGGCCCTGTGGCCGTGTCTGTTGCCAGCTCGGCCAGACCCGGCGGCCCGTGGCCGCCCCTGAGCCCTAAGGTAGCCGCAGCCGAGGCTGCGGTGCCCTGTTCACCCGCAGGCCGAGTCTGGTTGGGCTCGGCCCGGGTGAACATCGGGCTTGGGCCGTTCTCAGGCTGGCCGCAGCCTATAAGTCCGGCCCGCGGCCTGTAGGTCCAGCCCGTGGCCTGTAGTCCAACGGCCCTTCTTCCATCTCCCCCGTGCCGATCTTCTCCCCTCTGTTTCACTATTGAAATAGAGAAGAGAACACCTCACAGAGGGTCCCCCCCTTTTTCTTAATTTAAAACCCCATTTACAGTAGCCCTTACCTTGCTTTGGCCAGTTGTAGTCAAGCAGTACCACCTCCGCAAGCTCCCTCCTTCCTCTCCTAGGGCTGCAGGGCTCCTTTAGCCTCCAGCTCCAAGGTTCGGCTCTCTGGTGCCGTATTCCAGAGGGTTAGAGGTTAAGAGGGTATAGTAAATAGTGGGTTAGGAAGCTAAGAGTTTATATTGTGTCGCTTAAGATTTGACCCCTTGGAGAGGTGGCATCCTCTCCTTCACCCTTGCTCCGGAAGCCACCAGCTGCCCCCCCTCCTCAGGCCAACTCAGTTCTCCATTAACCGACGGTGAAGAGGTGGTGGCCTTCCGTTTTGCATGATTAAGGCCTTCTCTCCAACGGCCAACGGGGGCCCTGTCTTTTTAGACCTCAGGCAGGAGGTGGCAGCCCTTCATGGGCTGCTATCCATGGGCCAGTATGGCCCACTAACCACCTGGCCCAAATACCCTTCAACTGGGCCCTAAAAGCATCGGGCCCAGTTTGTATTGGGCTCGGACATTACACGTACCATAGAACTGATCAGATTCAAGTGGATGATATAGGTTTGAAAATCTCTAATGTCGGTATTACTCATTTATCCTTAAAACATAGGCACATCATTAAAACTAGCCTTTCTCTCTTGTCCCATGCCTCCATGCCGCACATTTATTGGGAATATGCTTTTCAAATAGCCATATTTTTAATTAATCGCCTTCCTACTGCTCTCTTAAATTTTGGCACACCCTATGTCAAACTTTTTGGTCAACCTCCTAATTTTTCTACTCTTAGAATTTTTGGTTGTGCTTTATACCCATTTTTACAGCCATTTAATCATCATAAAGTTGAGTTTCGATCAAAACCATGTGTTTTCTTGGGATTTAGTTTGAATCACTGTGCTTATAATTGTCTTGATCCTTCCATGGGATAAATTTTTATTTCTAGGCATGTCATATTTGATGAGGAGTCTTTTTTTTTCAAAATCTAATCCGTGTGCTATTTTTTCTTCACCTAGTGACCCACAGCATGCTATTCTTTCAGGTCAAATTTTTCTCAAGTCAGTTTCTCCTTTTATTCCTTCCATATCCATGTGTTCACCTTCCAATTTGGATGATGGTCAACCTTCAATATCTCCTATAATTTTGAATTCCTCTCTATCTTTACCACCTTCCATATCTCTTATAAATCTGAATTTCTCTCCATCTTTAGCCCCTCCAATTTTGGTTGACACTTCTCATCCTCCGATTTTGGTTGACACTTCTCTCCATCTTTAGCCCCTCCAATTTTGGTTGACACTTCTCATCCTCCGATTGAAATGTTGACACTTCTCTCCATCTTTAGCCCCTCCAATTTTGGTTGACACTTCTCATCCTCCGAGATTCCTAGCCAACCTCCTTCATCACTACATAATCTCACCAATTTCGTAGCCTCCATTAATCCGAATCTTTCTCCACATGTCAACTCCACTTTAACCATCTCTACCTCTTCTCCCTCTCACTTAAGTGGCCCGGATATCCCTCCCTTGGATCAAGCTCAATCCGACAACTCTCTCTCTATGATTCTAACTCACAAAATGATCACAAAATCTCAAAATAACATCTCATGGATGGCACTGTACGGTATCCTTTACCCCATGCCTTTCTTACAGAAATTTTCTCTATTCTAGAGGATCCTGGTTGTTACTCGATTACCTCCAAATATACCAAATGGTGTGCTGCCATGGATATAGATTTTTCGGCCCTTATTCAAAATGACACTTGGCCTCTAATCAAACCCACAGCTTCAATAAACATTATTGATTGCAAATGGGTATTTCGTACTAAACAAAAATCTGATGGGACTGTTGACCATAGAAAAGCTCGTCTCATTGCCAAAGAATTTCATCAACAATCTGGCATCGACTATGACGAGACTTTTAGTCCTGTTATCAAGCCCACTGCCATTAGGCTTGTTCTTGCCTATGCTATTTCGTGTGGTTGGTCTTTGCATCAAATAGACGTCCAAATACATTTTTATATAGTGTTCTTTGTGAAAAGGTCTATATGAAGCAACCTCTAGGTTACACAAATGATCAGTTCTCCAACTATGTGTGTCATCTCCACAAGGCCCTCTATGGTCTCAAACAGGCCCCTGGGGCATAGTATGCCAGACTTAGTGACCGGTTACTCGCCTATGACTTGTGACCGGTTACTTGCCCCTCGGGCATCGGTCTCATTTTTGTTGCCAAAACCATCTCGAACCGCCATCGGTACGGCTCAGGACGCCTTGAACTAAGCCGTTTGGAACAGTTTTGCCGACCATGGTTCTTTATTTCTTTGACCAAGCTTTCTGAACTCATTTAGTAATTTATTAAAAGCTTTTTGAAGCTCATCAAAGATGAAATCACTAATGTGTTTAGAGTTTGCCTCATCTTCATGAGCCATGAGGCATAGATTTGTTGTTTCTTGGGTCTCCACCTCTGAACTTGACTCGTCACTATCGCTCTAAATCATGACCATGACTTTCTTTCGTAGCTTCTTGAAGGCTTTCTTAAGCAGTGGGCAGTCTGCTTTGAAATGACCTAGCTTTTTGCACTCATAGCGCATCAAAGACTGCTCTTTTTCTCTTTCCTTGCTTGGCTTCCCCTTAGCCAATGACATTTTTCTCATTCCATGTCTTCTCCTTCTCAAGAATCGCCTAAATTTTCTTATAATTAAGGCAATCTCCTCATCACCCTCAATTCCATCTGAATCATCACTCTCTTCCTCTTCTTGAGCTATCAATTTAAGGGTAATAGTTCTCATTTTCTTTGACTCTTCTTTTTCAGAATTTTTGCTACATGGTTAGCTCATGAGTCATTAGAGAACCCATTAGCTCTTCTAGAAGAAGGGTGTTGAGGTCTTTTACTTCTTAAATGATAGTTACTTTGGCCTCCCAAGCTCTAAATAGTGATATGAGAATCTTTCTCGCTAAATCACTATTAGTATAAGATTTGCCAAGACTTTTAATACCGTTAATAATATTAGTAAAACGGATAAACATTTCAGTGATAGACTCATTTGATTCAATTTTTAATAATTCATATTTAAGTACAAGCATATTAATTTTAGATTGTTTGACTTAGTTAATGCCTTCATGAGTTACTTCCAGTCTATCTCAAATCTCTTTAGCAGAATTATAGATTGAAATATGATTACTTTTATTAGAATCTAGAGAACAATAAGAAATATTTATGGCCTTAGCATTTAGCTACGCTTTTTATCATACTCATCCTATTCTCCGTCGGAATTGGGAAGAGACGCACCATCAATGAACTTTTTGGGTGTGTAAAGACCATTAACTATGACACTTTACGTGTCATAGTCCAGTGCCTGAACAAAGATGCGCATGTGTGCTTGTCAATAAGTGCAGTTTGTCCATTGAAAAGTGAAAGCCTCTTTGTGGACTGTCCCTCATCAAGAGAGGTTCCAATTCAGGCTGCTATAGATTTTAACTCTTTGTCTATTAGGTCAACGAGGGATGCCACTTGTTTTCCAACTATGCAACCTAGGAGAGGGAGTGAAGGCTTTTCAAAAATTTTAAGTAAAATGCAGGGGAATAAAATTTGATGAACATGGGTGAGTTGCAACAAGTAATTAACAAAAATAAATATGCAAGAGATCAAAGCACATAAGTTATGCATCACAAACAAAACAAATTTATAGTAGTTCGGTATTAACCCTGCACCTACGTCCACTCTCCAAAACATCCTTTTTGAAAATTTCCAATATAATCTTTCTAAGATTACAATCTGATTGTTTGAGTCAGGCTCACAATCAATTTGGTTGATTTTCACCGACAACCGACCAAAACCACACCCGAGTCTTTTTCTAGGCTCAATACAATTAAATTCAAACTTTGGATGAACCTTTTCTCAAGTTTTAAACCTAGAAACTTATCTTAGTAGAGTATAAAAGAAATACAGAATAAGTGAATTGCAGCTCCTAAAATTTAGGTATACAAAAATTAATGGAGCCCTGAATTAGTTGGTTACTCTTGAATAGATTTGAATGCTCTTCACCAACTCTCTTAGTAGTGGAGGATGTGATCTTTAGCTCTTAATGAATGCACTTGAATATATTTTTTTAAGATCTTTCTTTTTTGGCTATTCAATTCATTCTATTTTTCTTTCCTTGTCTTCCTTTTGACGTTCCCATACATTTATTCCACTGAAGAATGGTTGGAAGATACTTCTAGCTGTTAGACAGATCGAAAGAGCCATAGTGAGACAAAAATGATCGTTCTGATTTTTAAGAAAACTTGTCGTTATTGTTATCAAGCGCAGGCAGGTCGACTCATCGTTCTCAGGGGTCAACTCATGATTTTCAAAAGTTGACTTGTGATCTTCAGGGATCGACTCAAAGTAGCTATTGTTTTTGCTGCACTTTTGTCTTTCTCCTATGACCATTGTGGGATCGATCTTTTGGCTTCGGGGCTGACTCGTCCATTGTAGGGGTCAACTCATTATCTTCATGGGTCGACTCTCTAAGAGACTAAATTTCACTTTTCTTTGTCTTTTGTCTGTGGTCATTAACGGGTCAACTAGTTTGCTTCTAGGATCGACTCTTGTTTGACTGGAGTCGGCTTGTGATCTTTATGAGTTAACTCGCGAGTGAACTAAATTTCATTGCTCTCTATTTGTCTTTTAAGACTATTTTGGGATCAACTCATGAATGCGTATCAGTCTGCATCAGTGTATTGGAGTCGACACATTATAATCTAGGGGTCGACTGTTGAGATAGCCCAAATTGAAATTCATTGTGATTGCATGTGGCATTCAAGGAACGCTTTAAAGTATTTTTTGAGTCGAATCTCTTTGTGTAGAGCTTTAAATAAAAAGACTTTATTTCTATATAGAGAGTTACTGAAAGATTTCTTCTTGGCTTTCTGCAAATATTTAAATATACTTCAAGCAACTGATTAGTAAATTTTTTATTCAAATATTTTCGCATCATCAAAATCAAACCTTTTGGATCAACAATTTTTAATGTAAAGCATTAGAATCATATTTGAAAAACTTTACTTCATGTATGAGAATGCAAATAAAAATCTATAAAAGAATAAATTTAGGATTAAAAAAAAATTGGCATTCAAAGAGTATTTAAGCCTAAATAGAGAAGTGAGGTTATTATCTCACTTGAAAATGAGTTGGGATATATGAGAATCGAGGTCAAAGGAATAGCATGTTGAATCAATTGGATAATTTGACTATATATTTAATTATGCCCTAAAATGGACACACAACAACATCTAGCCATCTTGCACCCATAATTGTTTAAAAACCCAACACTGCCATCAAAATTAGGATAATTTATAATCTGCACCATGTGCACCAATATATCTTATAATTTTTATATAAATAAAATGATTTGATTGATGTGGTATATGGCCATGTGATGCATGTAAGATATAATTTTTCTAAAGAGGACCAGCCCAAACAATTGCTCACTAATTTTCCCCCGCAAGGGGAAGACAAATCTGACATGGGATCTCATGAGGAATTGTAGTTTGAACACCCAGGTGATATGAAGATGGTAGTTGGTAGCTTGCGTGTCATCCCTGGGGCACTTAATTGCCAGCTTCATGCGGGCCCCAAGTGTCGGAGGTTCAGGCCTCGTTACTCGAGACCAAACAAGATCTTGCCGCGGATCCTGGTGGATCCCCCACCTTCATAAATTAAGCCCATATGGATGCACTGCGGATACCAAAAAGGTGCTCCCCGGTTGTCAGTTTTGGAAATTTTTATTTTTAAAAAAAATCAATTAAATTTATTCTTTATAGTCAAACGGTGTATATTTAAATGTAACTATATTTGTATGCATTGGTGTCCAGTTATTTAAATGTAATTAAACCCCACACGCGCCCCAAGTTTTAAGCACAACGCAACAAATCAGAGCTGCCTTTTGCTTGTACGAGAACGGGAGCCCCAAGTAACTTTCAGCTTTTCTCTTTTCTTTTTTTACCACTCGATTTTTTTCTATCTTCTTAAATTTTTCTTTCTGGGCAATTGAAAAAATTTCTTGGATCAGATCGCAATACAATCGTACTTGTCATGAGAAGCTCCTGGCTGAGCCAGATTCATTGCATTTCGAGCATGATCGGATAAAATTTATTCTACCATAAACATCTTTCATAGGATATTTGGTCACAAGGTTGGGTACCCATTACTGATAGACCAAGTGATGGGCTTAAACCCTATCCCCTTGATGATTCAAGAAAACCACTCCTAGATAAATCCTTGATTAATTTATTTGCCAAGTTTTTCTGTGACTTAACATATTCCAAGAAAATTAGGGTGCATTTCGTTTGCGATCTGAATTGAAGTTGGAGTCGAAATGGATTGGAATAAAAATAGGATTAGCCATATTCCATGAGTGTTTAGTTCGTCATTGGAATCAAAATTAGAATCAGAATTAGAATAGCTAATTAGGATATTTTAAAAAAATCAATTAAATAGAGGAATATTTTTGAAAAATTAACAATAATTATATAAAATAATAATTTCAAGGATTAATAACAAGATAAATTACCAAAATTAAAAAAAAAAAAAGTATGCCCATCTACAAGAAAGAATCTGATGGGGTAATCGTGCTTAAGCATAGCTTTTAGAGAATATCTCCTTCCATTCCTATGGTAAATGCTCATACCAGTGATAAAGTAAACTTGCAAGGTTGAATTACACTTTTAATAGATCAAGGCAGGAAGTTTGCAGGATATTAAGTTTCATCTATGTGAGAACCATTCTAAAGGTTGCGACTAGAGATTTGGCCACCGTTGATATACTTTTCATGCAAAATTAAAGTACTAAGAGCAAGGCCTTTAATCTACACAGACCATATAAAGATTCAATTAATTTGTACTATGTACATAATATGTAAAAGTCTAAAATAAGAATCTAGTTTAAAGTTTAATACACTATAGCTTCTTTAGATAAATAGAATCAACAAAGGACACCTCATGGATTACATAGTATAAGTTGTCCAGATCTTCTTTTCTATGGTTTTAGTAGCTTTAAAAATTTAAAATCTATTATGGAGGATAGTTGAAAAATTTTATTTCTTTTTCCAAAATGGTTCAAATTTTTAAACGGAAGTTTTAATTATTTCCATTTTAAAAAAGATTCAAATTTTAAAAACCTATTCTTAATTGTCACATATTGGATATTAAATGCAAGGACACTTATATTTATGATTTTCTCGGTTGTATACCCCTCTTAAACTTTAAATTTATATAAATATTCTCTTATAATTTATATTTATTTATGTACCCTTATAAAATACTATTTTTGCACAATTATCCCTAATATAGCGATTCTTCAAACGCAGTTAATAAAAACTATATTTATTTTAATTAAAAATAAAATAAAACATTGAAATTATATTTTTATCTCTCCATCGCGATCGTCTTATAAATATTTTTTTGCGCATCTACCTATTAAAGATATTTTAGTTATTTTAATTAGAAACCGTTAATTTTTCAACGGTGTTAGATGACATGGGTACATACACCAAAATAAGAATTAAAAAAGATAAAATAGCAAATCAAGTATTTTACGAGGGTATACATGCAAATATCAATTTTGAAATAATATTTATGCAAAATTCGATATTTAAGAGGGTATTCATCCAAAAAAATCATATACTTAATGATATCCGGTTGTTCCTTGCACAATTGAGCTTTAGGGATGATGGGCTAGTGACCCCGCACGTGTGTGCCCATTAGCTAAGCTAGGCTCAGCCGATTATGTCTTGCACATGCTTGTGGCATGGTAGTTAGCACGTTTTGCCGCACACACTAGCCAATTTAAATTTGAAATTTGACTTCCAATTTGCAGCATAAGCATTATATATCAAGTTTATATTTGTATTTGACTTTGTAATCATAATGTAACTATTACGAATTTCAAAAATGCTGGCTCTGAGTTTGAATTAAAAATTAAAATTTGAGAAAGCCGACTCTCGATTGACCTGTGCACTGCAACCTATATATTACGGATCATAATATGCACATGCTGTCAGGCCATCAAGAGATGCCAACATTAGCAAAGTATTAAGGCCTTTATTGAAAAAGTCGTTGAGGCCTTTATAGGCCTCTCTAGTGGTTACTTGGACCGAGCTTGTAAGAAGATTTTAGATCCTAGGTTTCAAGCACAACACAACAGATCAGGCCTAGCTTGTGCTACTCTTAAGAGAGAGAGCACCCTCGAGCTTTCAGCTTTTCCGTTTTCTTCTCTACCCAAGTTCTTTTTCTATTTTCCTAAGCTTTTATTGCTGGCAACTGAAGGAGTCTATTGAGTTAGACCTCCTCGCGATCGTGCTTGTGATAAAAGGCTTCGCGATAAGCCTCGCAATCGTGCTTGTACGTTGGAGACAATCTCATTGTGAATGCTCGTGAGAGAGTGGAATTCATTCTTGGTGTAGTGTCATCATACACCTCATTCCAGGCATGACTTATTTTCTATTTATTTTTCAATTTCGATTGATCTTAAAACTCTGGTTCAATCATCAATGAGACATCACGGACAAGCTACTTATCATACAAGTGTGTTGGTCATATTGATTGAAATGGAAGAGCATTCAATCTGGCATTTGCATTAGATTTGGTTCAAGAATTGAGATTGAATTTATATGCAGCTGATTTGTGTGGTGTATACGTCTGGATTTTATTCCATTCTCAATGTAAAGGATTAAGATTTGCATGTGAATTGGTTTCTAGGATCCAAATGCAACTTGTAAGTCTGGATATTGCATGTGATACCTATCCAAATTTCAGTGGTATATGCTACATAGATTTGACCACACCATAAATAACAACAAAATTCAATGATGCAACACCTATGCACTAGCTACCATATATAACATGAAAATCTTGTGGTGTTGGAAGTTTAGATTGAATTTGACTCTTTTTATTATATGTGAGCTAGTGTTTGTCATCAGCATTACTCGTTGCAGTACAATGGATGGTTGCAATATTATCTCATATGTAGTCGGATTCTTTACCTTAGGTGGTATCATGAATCTAGGTTAGAATTGATAGATTTTAGATAGATTGTCAGCTCTAGTTGTATATCCCACATACCATCAACTAACGACTCCTATGTATTCCAAAAGATTACCAAAATAGTCCAGGTAGCACTTGCTAGAATGGTATCACCTCTTTCATCCAAGAGGGCAAGGGTGTTGTTGTGGTTCAAATTTGGCCCATGAGTGACCACGCCGAGGGAGTCGAGAGAGCTGCTGGCCGGAACGGAAAAAGAAGAGCCACCTCCTGTGCGACGCGTACCTGCACAAAAGCTCACCGGTGGTTTCGGTGAGGCCCTCCGACGCTCAAGTTAGAGTGTGTTGGAAATTGTGTCCCAAAGCTAATTTTTTAATTGTAAGAAATTGGATTATGTATATATTTTATTAAAATAAATAAAAATTTATTCTGGCAATTTTCTATTCATCACAAGTGTTACATCTTCAAATTGAACTCCTGTGTATTGTGATG
>JAOXJJ010001010.1:0-120437 GCA_025769935.1 Phoenix roebelenii | reverse complement strand
AAAGAATTGAGCCTGCCACCAAGGTGGTAGCCTAGTGGTACTGGGCGTAATTTCTATCCTCATGGTCCCAAGTTCGAATCGCTGTGGCGTTGATTAAAATGTGGCTTCGGCTACTGCTTCGACATGAAGCATAGGAACGCTTCTTGGACCTCTAGTAGCCGGGGTGGTGCCAGGTGTGACGTACTCACACGTGGAACTCGAGCCAGAGCCCAGAAGGGCAGCTGAGCCAGGCCAATGGGTGGGGAGGATATGAGTAAAACCGGTCGGGGTGCCCAACACACGGCCATTTCTGCCCGCATCGAACATTCTCCTGGCGGAGCGGGGGGCCCGTGGGGGCTGCTACGCGAGAGTGGGTTTGTCCCTTCCTCCCCCCTTCCCCTTTTCATTCCAGCAAAAAAAAAAAGAATTGAGCCTAGTCCATTTGACCAACCCAGTTGAATTTGGCCCAAAACACAAAAAAAGAAAAAAAAGAAATCGGCACATGTCGTGCACATGCCCGAAGAGAAAAAGACTCTCGATGGAAGTCTTTCTCTTTCTCTCTCCTCTCTATTTTCTTTCTCTTTCTTCTTCCTCTTTTTCTCTCTCTTGATGTCTCTCTCTAGTTGACTCGGGTAGATGGTAATAGGGTCTTCGGGGACTTGGTGATGGACCTCTCGTAGACATTGGTAGGCGGTATAGGCTACTAGTCCACTGTTTATTTTTTTTATAATCGAGTTTGATGCTGTATAAAGAGAGTCATTTACACAAGAAGGTTCCAATTGGAGTATTTTGCATCCCAGTTTGTAGACCGTAAAGCGGATCAGTGATCATTGTATTTAGTCAGTCTTTGATAGAGACAGAAATCTGTACTCAGTTACCATATATATATATATATATATATGTGTGTGTGTATTGGTTTGTACCCCTAGATTTGCATTATGAGATTTATATCGATAAATTTGATTTGGCATGTGATGATATATTTTATATGATTTTCAGTACAAATATATTTGTATGGTTATTGTATGTATTAGATATTAAGAACATGATTATGTGAATAAAGATATCTTGATTTTGAAAGAAATTCATTGTATAAATGGTAACTAATTTGACAAGAATAACATGTAAATCAGACAAACAAGATATGGTTTGGACTAACCTCATCATGAGATAGCGTCCATGGGTTGATGCATGAAGATAGCCTCCATGAACTTATGCATGGGATAGCCTCCACAGGCTTATGCATAGAATCTTAATAGTGCCCATAAGCTAACCCATGGGGTTAGCCACCATGGGCTTATGTGTGGAATGTAGACAGTGTCGATAGGCTAACACATAGGGATAGCCTCACAAGCTTACTCGTAGAATCTTGATAACGCCCATAGGCTAACGTATGGGGATAGCATCCATAAGCTTACGCATGGTATTTTGTCAGTCTTGGACTGAGTCATGATATTGATTAGTCTAAAACTAGAAATTAATTAATAAGAAATATGAAAATTAAGTTGATAAGAAATGGTTGACCTGACCATTGTTGAACAATTGGTTATATTTGATATATATATATATATATGTATATATATGCTTTTTTAAAAAGATGATAATGAAATCTTATGTGCATGTTATTTGTATGAGCTTTTCGAGTATTGATAAGATATTTATTTTATCTAGTATTACTAATTGATTATTTTTTTTATTACTTATGATATAGCAGTTTGAAATTCTTATTGGACTGGAAAAGTTCATTTTTTCTTATTTTTTCAGAGTCACAGAAGATAGAGACTCAAATAGGAGAGACATGTAGTTCGTGCAACTAGTCATTAATTAGTTAGTTATTTATTTTATTTTGCAGAAATCGATGGATATCGAAAAATTTGTAATTGAAATATTAAAGAATTAATGTAAGTGAATTAGTTTAATTTTTGGTATTGTGTGAACTATGCCCATATTTCAAGCCTAGCATAGTCTCTAGGACTCTGCTCTAGGGAGTGTACGGCCGTGTTATGCACCAGGACCCAGGTGCTGGATTCGGGGCATGTTACACATGCCATTTACTTAGAACAATTGTTTGATTAATTATATTGATTGTCAGCATTTTAGCATTAATTTATTATCAACAATGTCGGCATAGAAATATAAGCACAACATGGTGAAGCAACTGATGCTTATATCCTATAGTGTCAGACATAATAACAAGGACCATTAGTAAAATTGCACAAACTGTGTTTCTTTTTCTAAAGAAAAACTGTCGAACTTTTTGATTTCAGATTTATGTATTGTTGAAGCATTTTTCTTCTAAAATTTTGATTTTGTAACTTTTTAAAATGGTTATCTAACTTCTAGTGAGCTGGTGGGAGGTTTCTTTGCCCAACTTGCTTCGCAGGATGTTGTTACTGGCTCAAGATTCAGAACCATATAGGCATGGCATAGCAAGTTCACAGCACAAAGGCATGGCAAGTGGCTCCTAGAGCTAAACTATGAGGGGCTGTGTCCAATTGGTAACTCAGAAGGTCTTACGAATTATTTAAAAAAATTCCCTTATTATATTACATCAGATCAAACCCTGATCCGAACCAAGTCATGATAGACCTCCTTTCTCACCAAAATGCACTTAGATCTCCAGCTTTTCTGCACTAAGGGCTGCTAATTATATTTGTAGGCAACTAGTTTTCTCATGAGTACTTAAATTTTTTGTTGGATGCTTATATATTATTTGTGCTAACAATGGCCTAAAGGCATACATTAAATAAGGTACCAAAACATGTTTCTTCTAAGATTGCAAATGCTGGCAAAGATGTGGAAAGCACGATTTGAATGTTTATTATAAGCACAAGTGCCTTGTTGGTATGGGTGCTCCATTTCTGTATGCAGCTAACTAGTATAAATTACATGAATTTGTTTTGGTCTTTTCTTGCTCCTTTGTTATTTGAAATAGAATTTCATTGAATTGTGAGGACTACCTTTTTAGGGTTTTACTTTTAATGGCTCAGATAGTAATATTACTATTTTAACTTAAAATTTTAAGTTAAAAATTTTTCTTTCAATGCTTAAAATTGCAATTCAGAATTATAGGTTGGAAGCTAGAATATATTGTAAATGACCCCCTTATGTATACTTTACCAAACATTTGGTTTTATAAAAATCTTCTTTCTGTAGCACACTTTATCCAGAGATCAAAATTAACAGTTAACACAACTCAGGCACACTCATGTCTCATAGTTGAAAGTCAAAAGGGTAAAATACTCAAGGGAAAAAAAAAGAAGATAATCATTTACAAAAAATTCATATTTGACATTGCTCCAAAATAAGAGTATTTGACATATCATGAAGAAATATTTCTAGCACATATTAGCAAAGTTGATTTACAATGTATCGACTTTTCTCCTTCAGTTTGGTCTCTACTTGAAAGAAGATAATAGTAGAAGCTTAGAAGCTAAAATCAAATTTATGAAGTTACACAAATCTTGGAAAAAAATATAATCAAACAGATTACAGCCACCCATGCTTTTACTCATGTAATGATAATGTGCTCTTGTGCTAAGATAATGCTCTTGCATGAGCGCAACATTCTTGATAGCCCTGGGTCAATATTCCATCACATATCACCTCACAACTTCGCTCACAATTGATTAGCTTCTTCACTGAAAAACTCTGGACATATAAGCTCAAGAGATTGAGAGGTTCTTTATGATTTTTTTTTCCTTATTTTTGATGCAAAGGGGAGGAAAGACCACCCAATTTATCAAGTCTTTGTTAGACTATTAGCTTCCGTCCTTCATCCTACGTTGTCCAAACTACTTCCATCTTATACTTTACTTGCTATGCAGATCTTTGATTGTTTTCCTACCATATGCTATTTAGTCTCTCTCTCATTTACTAGTTAATAGCCATAAAAGATCTCATGACATCACCCAAATAAAAAGCGTCTTCCCCTTGCCAAGGATCAGGACAAATGTTTGGTCATCTGGCACACCAACCCCGGCGTTTGAATGCCATATGTGACGCATTCCTGAAGCCCCTGAAGCAAAACCAAGAAATGTTCAATGCATTGACCCACAAAACTGCCTATTCCAATAACCCCTCCCATGGAGCCAGATGTAAAAGAATCCATAGTCCAATTCATCCCAGATTGAATTCCTCCACTAAAAGGTCCAAGTTGAGAATTACTCAAACCTGTATTTCTAAGAGAGAGAAAATCTTATACCTCCTTCTAATGAGAATTTTATGAAGCATAAAAGTTGAATGAGATGCGCATTGGATTTCTCTTTATATCCATCAAGTAGTTATTAGATCAATGGTCATATCATCTAATTCATTGACTCTCTTCCAAATGAGTTTCCATGGGTGCACACAAGCTCTAGTTTGTGCATTTACTTTAAACTCAAATCTTCCCATCCATTGAGGGTAAATTAACTAATTTGATGAGGTATAAGAGAACATTTGATAGGAGATTAAAGTATATGGCTTTTCTTTAATCAATGACAGTTGAGCCGCACTATTCCTTTCCCCAACGGCTCAAAAGTAGACGTCTCCTACTGATCAAAGTATAAAGATATTTCCCACCCACCTTCCCTTCCTGCCTGGTCCTCACATGCAAATCATGCCCCACCTCCCCCTGGCCTTTGTCTAGCATATATAAAGGAGACCCAAAGAAGATTGGGAGAAGGTGGCCTTGGCATGAGAGTATTCTTTTCTCTTGGCTCTCTTGGAATGGAGAACATGGAGCAAAACATGAGAGGTGAAAAGGAGAGCTTGAGGAAGGGATACCATGTTCCAATCCACAGCCAAGTGAGGAGGATCCTGCAAGAGGATGAGAAGATTGAGGACCAGCTGCAGCCTCGGGTTCTCGAGATGAGACCCGTCTTTCGGGACCTCACAAGGCAGCTCTCAAGGTCGCCCTTAGGGCGAGCAGGCCGAGCGATCGCCGTTGGAGAGTGAGTAGGATTGAACATATTGAAAGCTTTCATGGGAGAAGATTAGTAGTGGAAGAAGATTTTTCATCTATAGTTTGTTCTCTTTTTTCCTGAAAATTTGTCGGAGTTCATATGGTGCCTTCGCATGACTGCGTGCCAAGGCTGTAAAAAGAAGTATGATGACTACAGAGATTACGTCTCATAGGAGTTGACGTCTATCATGATCTCTTTCTAGGCTTTTTTTTTCTTAATTTACTTATAGTTTTCTTCCAGATTATGTGAATATGTGCCATCTTGGTTTTCTTGCTTTCATTTGATCCCTTGATATGTTTTGATGTTCTTTACTTCTGAAGAGAAAAGATTAAATTCTGAACTGCACACAAAAGTTATCCTTTCTCAAGGAAGAAAGAAAAATCTCAAAAGAGCAGTCATCCTTATTTCAAATTGATGTCTCCGGAGCTGTAACATTTGCCCTCTGTTTATCCAAATTTTCGAAACATAATAATGAGACTTATTAGATTACCCTGCAACTTTTCCAGTTCCCTTGTTTAACAAAAAAAGGGAAAGCTTTCCAGTTCCTTCTGATTCTGAAAATATAATAACAGCGTATGATCAAAATTGGTTAGGCATGTCAAGAGGAGGAAGTTACAGTCTTGGATCAAGCCATACATATCTGAACCTCGTACCACATACAATACTACCAACCACAAAAGATAAGAAATAGATAAGAAGTGGCACACCTCTATTGACGTCATATCTGGAGAGCTTAATTTCCTGAGAAAGAGTCGAAAAGAACAAAATTTGGTTATCAAACTCCTGCTTTTGTTAAATTGCCATTCATCAGAAAACTGACACACTTCTGAGGACAGCCTATTGCAGTGCTCCCATAGATGCAACAATTTCCAAAGTTTTTCTGGAGCTTTTACATCTCAAAACTCTATATTTCTGAGTGAGACAATGATACATCCCTTGAATCCAATATCTTTAAATGATGTCTAACACTTGGACAGCAGAACTAAAGGTAGAATAGCATAATCCTTGAAAGCATATCTATTGTTTGCTGCTTGTAATGATAGAACTGCCCAAGTTAACATGGGAAGAAACAATTACAGAAAAAAACTAATGTCATGGTAGGTTTCTGAAAAAGAAGAGTTTGATGATCGAATGAGCCAATGCATAATTTGGGGCATTCATATTAAAAAAAATTGAATAAAGCCAGTAACAGACCGAACACACTAACTTTAGGCAGTGGACTTTTCCTCTAATAGCATCTTAACTCTTTGAGTAAGCTTGCGCATCACATCTATGATCATCAACTTCTTTTGCATCCTAAATTGGATGGCCAGTTCTTTTGAACTGGAAACATTTCCTTTCAAAATGGATTCATCCTCCATTATCTTTGTCGGGAAGTGCTTGAGTGCAATGACAGATAGACCAATAACAGTTCGGAGAGCAGCCACTTCAATGGGCACTCCCAATGGAGCTTCCTCTGATAATGACATTAGAGTGTTCAAATCGAGCCTTTGTGCTGTTTCCTCATCATTTGAGAGAAGTACTCGTAGGGCAGCTAATAAGCGGCCATCTACCAATCCAGGACCCCCCAAGCTTACCTGAAAAGAAATGAAAGAGATTTTACAGAAAGAAAACTTTCAGAAACCAAATGATGCACATTGATTGTGCAAAGCAACACTGCGGTTGCTTAAGAAGATATTCAAATGTTAAACATTTATAAAAAGCAGCAAACAGGCGCAAGCCCACAGGTATGCAGACAATAAAATGAAGGCTGCTTTCTGATTACCATTCAAGATGCTATGAAGGCATAGATAATTCTTAGGGAGAACATGAAAGGTGAGCTTGTAATTAGGAGGCAAAAGTCAATTTAATTGTGCTATTTAAGAATTTAGCATATTCTGTTTCTCTAAGCTACTATACAAACTTACAATCTTTCCATCAATGCCTAACAAATAAGTCCTGAGCTTCAATACTTCTTACTAGCAAGAAACTTTGTTCATATTAACAGTTCTATTCACAGCCTGGATTGTTATAGTTCTCAAGTCTTCAAGGGAAGCAAATAATGGTACAACTAATTCCCTCTCCCATCTGCAAGATTAGGTATGTACATCATGGTACAGAAGAGGAGGTGAATACATGAGAGTTCAATCGATGAGAATCAGTGTTTTTTGAGAGTTTTCTATGCTTATAGCACTGAAAGTTATTTATCTTAAAGAAAAAATAAAAGATAGAACAGGGAATTAGTGTTTTCTGAGAGTTTTCTATTCTTATAGCACTTAAAGTTCTTTATCTTAAAGAAAAAATAAAAGATAAGACAGGCCGTCCTTCATTTGTTAATTTTAACAAAAGTGTTGCTAGTCAAGCCAATTGATCGATTGGTCAACTTAAATTTGTTGACACAAGCTGGAACGGAGATTACAGTAATAAGAAACTCTGCAGTTTCTCTAAGTTGTTGATGCAGGATATTTTTGCAATTTGTTACTTGTTATTTGAGACATGAGAACTCATTTGAATGCTAATGTCAAGCTGCCCCACTATTTCCAACTTTAATTTTTTGTACTTCAGTCATTATCGATTCAGAATATCAAGAGTCAAAGACTGAGCATGGGTTTGGATAAGGAGTTTTTGAGTGTTTTTAAGTTTTTGTATGGAGGAACCAAGGTATAGCATATACGGTCAGAGCATCGCTACCAAAATCAGAACATATAACCAATTTGGAACAACCTTTTCCATCATCATGACATCAAAAGGAGTCAAAGAAAAAAATATTTTAATTCAGGAATGAGATTAATATTATATTTATTACTTGTTGCATGATGCCTATTCCGTAAATTGGTTCTCAAGCATTTCTCTATTGATTTCCAAAATTACTAGGAAACTGTTTTGAACAAGTATTTTATATGCTTTCTAGGAATGTGACAACATTAAAGTGAATAAATGCATGATGTAAATCTCCTAGGCATGAAGGAGATATAATTAGTTATACTCAAGTTGTATTTCCTCTTCTTGTTCCCTACGGCATGTTTCTTTCCATGTTTTTGGCACAACATCCAGTAGTCCTAGCTCTAACTACTGCATGAGTTGCCAACCAAAAAGCTCTAGTTAAAGGCAGATTTACAATATTAGTACCTTATATTCATATCATTGTTCAACATAACTTTTGAACCAAGAACCACAATTTTGGTACTGGGTACTATATTAGAACCTTATCGATTAAGTACAATATGGTACACCCCCATACCAAAATAGCTCTCTAACTATTGTTCTCATTTTTTATCTCGGTATGTCTCAATGCATATCGATACGCCTCGGTACAGACCAATACGTACCTCAGTATAGAGTGGTACAGGGCGGTACATCTCAATATAGGGCAATACGCATCGGTACGGGGCTTGTACCGACTTAAAATTAAGTTTCGTACTGATTTTCTTCCGGTACAGTACAGTACACTCCATACCGGACGGTACAGTACACCCCATACTGGACGGTATGGTACACCCCATACCAGGAGGTATGGTAGACTATGATTTGAACCATAACCTTACACACATTTGTAATATTGGCAACCCATATTCATAACATTGTTCAACAGAACTATTTGAATCAAAACTTTACACGCATGCACACAAACACACACATTACACTTCAGCAGCCCAGATTCATATCATTAGTCGTGCAGATTCATATCATTGTTCAAAGTAACTCTTTGAATCGTAACCAATCATACAGACACACACACATTACACATCAGTAGTTAGATTCATATTATTGTTCACAAGAGCTGTTTGAATACACACATTTGCATGTAAAGGGAAAAGAAATAATAAAGTTGCATGATATTAAGTATTATGGATCTATTTCAATTAAACCAATTTGATTAAGCAGAATTAATAGTTCAGTAGTAAACCTTGAGCAGAGCCCGATCTCCCTGTAAATTTAACTGGTATAAAATCTCCTCCTGCCAATGTTTGGGAGATAAAAAGCTGGGGGATGAAACTCCAGCAGCCATACTAGCAGCATCAAGAAGAGTTCCATCATACTTTAGTTCAACATAGTCAAATGGATTTGATGGAATCACAAACCCATAATCAAGAAGGAAAAGGTCATTGCTTAAACAGCCATAGTTCAGCATTACTGGAGTATCTTGCTCGATGGGTGTTTCCGCTACAACCTGTGCATGTTGCAAATCAATTATTCAACTCCAGGGAAATGTTAAATTGTGTTCAATATTCATGGAACTCTTCCGTAATTTAAGAAGGCTAAAAACACAATCTCGATATTTATTTTGGCATCATCCATGAGTATCTCCAAAAAAAAATATTTGGGTAGAGATACAGATGTAATATTTGCATCTTTACATAGTAATTTGTAAAGCTGTATGCAAAAGGACATCATAGCATCAACCTAGGGAACATATTCACTTTCACCAATCAAATAAGGTGGCACAACAATTACATGTTTCACTTCTAGTGGTAAGACCCCATTGCAAAAAAAGATTTTCTATCATTTTGGCCACTGCGGATGTTGAGTTAGCAAAGGGTTTAAACAACGCTACATACAAAAACAAAATATAAAATACAAAAAACAGATTTCATTTCTGGGTCATTTCACTTTCTTTGTCATTGGTGCCACAAACTAATCGCATCTGGGAAAAGTGAACTTTGGATCACTCACACAGGCCACCATCCACAAAAGAGTTGTATTAAGAGAGATAAGCTACAGTGCTATCGTCAGAGTTTGAGCCAGAACTCTATCAAAAACTACATGGTGACCATCTGAAATTAAGATTCCAGATCATTTCACATTACCAGAAGTATCAAAAACTTCAATCAAATATTTTGGGGGAATCTTTACATGAACGTCAATTTAAAACAAAATAAACTATACAAGTAGAACTAAAAGCCAAATCATATAGTGGGTATATAAATAGAAAAACTACACCATTTGACATGTTCTAGGAATTCTAAAATACTTTAGAATCAAATTAGCCAGTCTTTCCTTCACATTAGTAATTGTACATATAGTGACAAAAGATGTATAGGCAAGAAACCTCTAGAATAATTGATTTCTTTTTTCCCTTTTAAATTTGTCATTGTCACAGATCATATGCATTTTACACCATTAGGATGTTGGTCAAAAGCTAGTAGTGGGGTCTTAACCCCTCCCATTTCTCTCTCGCATGCACTCATACATATAGAAAGCACAAATCCATTCACTGAATATCTAGGTTAGCAAATAGAAAGGGGAAAACTCTGCTGATTGTTGAATCACCAACATTAATTTGGACAAAACTAATCCTAAGGTTATTGAGTTATGTCACTTCCGTAGCAGAAAGTCTTGAGTGGATGTGAACTTTACAAAAACATGGTAACTCTATTAATCAAGCACAAAGGCTATTCATTATACAAAGTTAAACAATGCAATAATAAAAAAAAAAGGCAACACAGTGCACAAGGCCCCCACCATTGCAGAGTATGGGAAAGGTCAAATATACTCAGCCTTACCCCCACATGCAGAGAGGTTATTTTCGTAATTAAACAATGCAAGCAATGGCAAAGAAACAAAATCATAAGTATCATCAAATTATAAAAGTTTCTAAAAACTAAGCACTGAAAGCATGAGACCATAATAGAAAAGATTGATCTCAAAGTGACATTGACAAGTTATTCGAGAAACGTTTAAAATTCTGCTCATAGCAGGTTTTAGACTAGTTGGTGCATATCTTACAAGCCCAAAGCTGATGCCTAACATATCAGCCCAAAGCCGATGCCTAACATATCAGCCCAAAGCCAATACTGGAGGGAGGGGGCCTGTATACCCATCTTGCAAACTAGTGGCAAGTCAACCCGACTCAAGGCATATCAAGCCCCAATTGAGCCATATTGACCCAACCAGATGTCGAACTAAGTGCTATCGCCAAGTACTACTTGGTGAGGGTGCAAACTAGAGCAGTTGATAAAATCTTTGGAAATTGGTACCAGGGAACTGGCTTAGGGTTTGTGTCCCACCCTCACCCGGATTTCAACTGGAATTTCTGCCATCATAATTCTCACATAATAATAATAATAAATAATAATAGTAACAACAACTGGATTTCAACTAGCCTTTCTACCATCCTAGTTCCCAAATAATAATAAAAATAAATAACAATAGTAATAACAACTCCGTGTTTTCCATCATTTTAAGGTAAGAACAAATATAGGAAGAAGCCAGCAGTCCTTTGGATGCAATTTCTGCAGGATTAAGCAACGAACAACAGATTTTGGGCTAGGAAAGCATTCTAGCTTGGTAAACCCGCAGCATCCTTTTTCTATTGTTTGAAAATTGACTTTTTAGTTTTTAATGAAAATTAATGCCGGGATTTTATTATTGGAAGATCTAAAGGCTACGATTAGAATAGAAACAAGATTAAAATCAAGGAAAATTAGTTGATTGCAAGATACATTCTTGATGTGTTTTTGGATTTGATGAAACAGAAAATCAACCATAGGAAATGATTTCAACTATTAATGTTAATTCAATGATTTCCAAGAAATTCAAACTAGTAACATTCATCAACTTAAAGATGGTCTTGTATCGAACTTCTTTAATCCTTGCTTGGATGTCGGGAGTTTGGAGATGACGTGAAAAACAAAGGGTTTTTTCATATCTTTAACCCATTAAATTGGTTCGGTCATCAACTCAATCTTTCTGATCTTCAAGAGCCTAGGAGGCTCGACGGGAAGAAGAGCCCAAACTTCCATTTCTCCTACTCGTTGTCCCCCTTGCTTGGCCCTTCCTCTAAGGATGAATGTTATATGTTCGAAGAAAATGATTTCCCAGAATTCATCAAATTGAAAACATAACATCCATTAATTCAAAGATGTCTATTGACCTGAGTGCATTTCACTTGTCAACAATAGCACATACGTGTTTTCAATACATTTTTAATTGCAGGTTACATAATGTTATTCAGTAAGCTAACAACATATAAACTTCTGGAGACATCCAAAAAAAAACATGACTAGGAACCCAAAGCAATACCTATACCATATTTCTTGCAAAGAAAAATATCAAGATGACAACATAGAATAAGAAAAACAAAAAATGAAGGCCAAAATAAGCTGTATCAAAGGTGTATCAGTAATCTCAAAGCATATGGATCGACACACTTTGCTAGCACTTCACATGATATAGACTGTACCATACACATAGTTGGTCGAGACAAGGTTGATATGTGGTATTCTGAAATTTGGATTCAAAGTAGCAATTTCGACCCATAAAACCATCTAAAAGCAATACCTTTGTAGGGTAGACTATGTTTGAAGAACTTACCTTTACTGACATATTTGGGCTATTTAGATCTTGTTCCTGAACAATTCGAGCATTTGGTTGAAAGCTGTGATTGCACATATCTATGAGTGGGAGCAGCATAGGTATGTCAGCATTTTTGCCATTAGGAAGGATCTCACCATGCAAACGGAAGGCTCTAGAAGAAACTGCGGACAAGGCCCAGCCAAGTGAAGATGCATTTACATCTTGACCTCCAAAAGGATGATCTTTCAAATCAACATCCTCAAGCATAAGCTTAATTTCTTTCTCAAACTCAAGAAGAAAGCGACATCTCTTATTTACCTGAAACGGTATTTAAACATGATTGTAATAAATAAATCAACTCAAGATATTGGCTTGGATTCCTGCACAAAAAACAGCATCCGAAAGAAAGTAATGAAATTAAGATTTCAACAACCTGGTGAAGAAGAGGAGCATATTGCAGGTTCTTTATGTCTTCCCTGGAAAAGAAAATAGGAACATTGACAGCTTCTGGCAAATTGCTGATATACGGCCACCAAAAGGAACCAACCATTGCCCTTTCTTGAAGAAGCCTCAAGCCCAATCTCATAGCCCATAGTTCCTCTGTCACATGCTCCCCGCAGGGTCCAATTTACTCCTTACTAAAAACTCAATATAGCCTAATTTGCAAGATAGAATGTCACAGACTAAATTGAGCCACAAAGACTTGACAGCATGAGGCCCAGCACATTATCAAATGAAATAAAACTTTCTTGCAACCACATTTTTATCTAATAATGATGTAGCCATATGAGATCTTCGAGAACAACTTATGGTGCTCTTCGAAGTCTATTTTCAACTCTGAGAAACAGGTGATTTCCTACAACAGATGCATGATGTGGCATCTGAGATGTCCATGTCCACCTGCATAGATACTGTTATTTTCAAATATTTGGGCTTGCCTCTCTCATATGAGCGAGATATTCAAACTTGGCTCTAAGTTTAAAAAAAACTTATCCATAGTTGCTTAAGTTTATCTAGTAAGCCAAATGAACAAGCCAAGCCTCAAGAAGGGCATCTTAGAAAGACAAAAAGGTTATTGTGTTTATCCCACCTATTGTGTTTTCTCCCCAGTCCTTTTCGTTGCTCTTTATTTTGATTCATAGATCAAGGTTTAAGACTTGGTTTCAATTTCACCATGCAAAATAATTTTGGCATAAAGTATTTCAGTAGTTCGGCAATTTCAAATCATGTTCAAGGTTTTAGTTGAAACAAAAATATTAAATAAAAATAAAAAATAAAAATAACAAAGAAGAGAGCAAGCCTTGGTGCAACATTAGAGTTGCTTCATTGTGATTTAGGTGTTACAGGTTCAAAACACGAAAAGAGCCTCTCCCCACATGGGGTTGCAGCAACATATATCTGACCCTCTCTAAATCCTACAATGGCAAAAGCCTATTGGGTGACCTTTTTACAAATAGCCAAGAAAAATATATCAACAATGTCAGATGTCATTTAGAGTATATTATATTGTTTCCAACCTTCGAATGTATTACCTATAATTTTAATAGTCTAAAACTTCTAAATGTTGTTAACCATCATTGAAAAATTGTACAAATGAAATAAATACTAGGAACCAATACAAGTTTGAAAAGTAGACTAGATACCATATCGGTATTATAATATGTTATTTTGTTTAGAATCTTATAAACCAAATACATGCATGCACATGAAAATAACAAAACTTTTTAAACTTTTTACATATATATCCTAATGCATGACTGTTAGTTATTTTTGGTACTACACTTTTAGTTGTTGCTTGATGCTTGAATAAGATCGGATATCCTATATACTAGAATATAATGATCATATTAGAGAGGATCTTGTAGGCTCTATTCTTTGGTTTAGTTCCTATATCAAGCAAAATCGAAAAAGTATGGCAGCCATTAGCTAATCTCAACAAGTTAGATAAGAGAAAAAACACATCGTATAAAAGAAGAAGAAGAAGTTTAGAACTTAGAAAAAAAAAATTCAAGAAATTCCCATCACTTGTCAAAGGTGGAGGTAGAACTTTATAGAGGTAAAACAAACTCTGTGCATATGTTTGTACCAATTAATCTAAGCACTTGCATTCAACAAAGTAAAGATTGTGACTTTAGTTGCTCGCCATGGTGGTCAAGTGAATGCCATCCCACTCACTTAAAGGGGAAAGCAAGATTAGATTGTTCTTAGAGGCAAAGCTATTGTAACTTTGCAAAATGATATGAAGATTGTTTCACTGGAGACAGTTAAATATTATGTGATCCATAGAAGAGAGCAAGTGGCTAGATTAAAACATGGTATGCTTCAAATATCTGTGTGATGCTAACAAGTTGTCTTTCGCTTCAAAGAAAAATTAGACTCCAGAAGAGAATACAGGATGGTTTCCGATCATTTCTTTGACTGAGCTGCAACAGAGAAAGAGATGCTAGAAGAAAAGGTACAGACAGTCAAGATAGTACAGCATATGTTCCTCCTGGAGAAGTGTTTCTTGTCCTTCTTAGACACTTTCTATCATACAGAATTAAGAATACTCATGAGGTCGACTGAGTAATGAGACAAGTTTAATAAAACATAATATCCTCCTGAAGACTTATTAACCATCTACCTTTAGGCACTTTAAACAAACAGCATAAGCAGCAGTCATAAGGTCCATTGATTAGTTAAACAAGTTCATTTTGCAGAATGCTATAATGTTCATGGAAAGGGAAAATGATTGCCTTATGAATCTCGATAATTAAGTACTGAAACTTATGCACTTGAAACTGTGGAATCTCTGCCAATTTTTTTACCAATGTTTTGCCATGTCAACATCTTGCTCTCCCAGAAAAAAAGAATAGATGATAATAGTGGCAGTAGCAGTAGTAATAGTAGCAATAGCAGCAATAGTAGTGGTTGTTAAAACCTATCATTCCAACTGGAGTTGGACTCAACACTTTCCACTAAATCTACAGCAATGGAAGTATTGACTATATGGCTGTTACTGCAATGAAAATTGGTACCAACAAAGTAGGAATCCTTGAAGAGCATGAGAGCATGGAAATACATGTCTAGCAGCTATGTAGGTATCAATTCTTGAGGCACATCTGCAGCTAAAAATTATTAACATCATGACACTCCACTACCAAAGATTTAACAAGAAGTGTCAAATCCAAATGTTCAGACTATGACTATCATGACAATCAATAAAAACTGCTCTAATAACCATCCATTATCCGATGAATTGCCAATTAGAATGAACTTTGCTTGCTTAATATGCGCAATGACTTTAGTCAACTGCGTTTCTCTCTTAGCTAAAGCAAAAGTCACCAACCCTAGTTTCTTAAAACTCATAAGACTCGGAAAAAATCTTTCTTTTCCCACTGAGCGTAAAACAAACAAACAAACAAATAGATTAAACGAACCCAACTGTTTCTCAGCCAAAAACTTAAAATTTCAAGCAATGTACTCGCAACTGCTCCTTCTCTTTTCCTTGTATTTCGGAAAATGCTTAATGTATTCCCAGAATACTTTTTTTCTTTTTTAGATTTTCTTATCGTTTGATTAGATTCAGCAAAATACTTTAACAAGCAACAAAAATCAAAACCTAAAGAAGAAAACTTAAGTGATGGAAAGCCAATTACCAGGCACTCGGCGAGCCAATTGGCGCAGGACGGAATCAGGACCCTCTCCACCGCCATCGGGCTCGGGGTCTCGGCGGAATCGAAGGGGGAGGTGGCTCGGAAGGACGACGAGCTCCGACCGTTGGGGGATGTAGTCGGTGGCGACGACACCGAGCCCGTGGTAGGGGTGATCGGCTATTTTGAGCTTGGGGTGAAGGAGGCCGCCCTCCCTCCGCACCCACCGGACGAGGTCCGGCGGGTGGGGGACGATGCGCGCCGCTGCTGTCACTGGCGGCGCGGAGGACGTCAATTGACGGCGGTGGGTGAGGGAGGATGTCGACGAGGTCACGAAGTCGACGGTCGCGGTTAGCACCTTGGTGGCCGCCGAGGCCGCCATTTTTAGTAGTGGAGGGAGAGTGGGTTTCGAAGAAGATAATGAGAGGGTAGCGGGTCTGTCGCTGTGCCTCCCATCTGGGTCCAAGATATGAACTATGAAGCCAGTTTGTCTCTGGATATCGGTTGAAACCATATTTAATAATTGCTTGAGAAATTTTTTTACTAATACATGATAAAATATTATATTTATCATTTTGATAGATTTTATTGTGATCATTAATTATGAAAAACAATGATATGAAGTTTTTGTTAATCTGCTTATATTATTATATTGATCAAGATCAAAAACACACATGTCAATATATTTTAATTTTAAAAAATTATAGTAATGCCTTTTCAAATTCGGATGAGAAATATTTGAATTCTAAATTTTTAAAAATTTTAGTTAAACATTGTTTTTATTTGTTGCAACATGGTCTAGCCGTAAAATTATTATCATGTGATGGTCAAGTGATAACACTTCAGACTCAGCATCGTCGCATTCATGCCGATCAGGAACAAATTAGGGTATGAGATGCCGGTCCAGTTGGTTCGACAGGCGTGGATGTAGATCTAGCAGAGGAGGTGGCACTTGATGGAATCTTCAACTGATTGGCTTACAACAACAATATTTAGACAGTAGAAAATTTGTAGAAAAAAAGCTTCCCACAAACCAGCTCTTCCAAACTAGTGAATACTCTCAGATCATCTAGCCAACTCGCTTCCAAGACGGGCTTGGGACTACCTCGTCACCATTGCATATGGAACGAGAGAAATGGCAGGGTGTTCAGATATGCTCCCCGCTCAGAGCTATGGAGACATGCTTCTCCTTGCCTGCCTACAGGGAACAAAGTCCAGCCTCAGACCATCAAAATATTGAAGCTTTTCAAATCTCGACGACAGAAAACCAGGGAGGCAGGGGTTTCAAAACGATCAAAAAAAAAAAAAAACACAATCTTCCATTTTCTTTTTCATGTACATTGCACCTTCCTATTTAAGGGTGCAAATGGGTTGGGTTGACCCGGGACCCGACTCGACCCGACCCGAATCATTTTGGAGGACCTGTGGGTCCGGGTCGGATCCTAAAATTGGATCCATTCTATTTTCTAGGTCGGGTGTAGATATATTGAATTTAGATCCAATCCCAACCCAACCTGGCTTATTTGAAATTTGGATAATTTTGGGTTTTCAATCCTACGACCGACCTGATCCTAATCTGTAAAATTATTTGGGTCTGTGAGGGTGCAAACAAATTCTGAAGCCATGGATGAGTTGACCTCGAACCGGACTCGACCTAGATCCGAATTTTTTGGGTTATACATGGACCCGATCTGGTCCGAATGACCCATTAGGTCAAAACTTGTAGCGATAGACCCGACCCAATCCGATCTGATCTTCTATTGGGTTGGGACTGGGTTCAAAATTAAAATCCAAACAATGAACCGGTTTGGGTCAAGGTCACTCATGACCTGACCCGACCCATTTGCACCCCTACCTATTGCTAATTTATATTGAAGTGTAAATATATATCAGGGGTTTATTGAAGAATAAAGTTGGGATCCACGTGTAAATACTAAACAATCCTGATAATGTTAAATTTTCCAGGAGCATACTAGTAAGTAGATTTAGAATCTTCTACTTAGGATCTGATTCAATGATTAGGTTGAAAACTTATGGGATTCATGGGTTGAGCCAATATAAATAGCAAAATCATAAGATTACAAGGTTTAGAGTGGACCGACCTGAATCTTATATAGATAAAAAAAAAAAAAGCTATCTTTTTTTCTCTCTGAACAAAATCAATCTTCCAAACAAGCCTTAAAAGAAAAGGCATACCTCAACCTAAAATATAGATTCCTCTAAACAAGCTTTGTCCATCATCCAACTCCAATTACATGGCAGGCTACAAATCCCTATTTGGTCCAACAAAGTTAATGGACTTTAATAAGACCATCATGCCAATGAGCTAC
The DNA here is from genome assembly GCA_025769935.1 of Phoenix roebelenii. Lineage (NCBI taxonomy): Eukaryota > Viridiplantae > Streptophyta > Magnoliopsida > Arecales > Arecaceae > Phoenix > Phoenix roebelenii. The sequence continues at coordinate 102,275 of JAOXJJ010001010.1, read as the reverse complement.
GTTCATTCGATGAAACGAGGTTATAGCTATCTCTAGGATGACTTCAAGCTTTGATTGGTTACTAAGAATCCAGAGGAGCTTCCCTTTACACACACACAATAAGGAAGATGTTGTCTGTTCGTTCTTTGTTTCTTGGGAGCTCCTATTTTCTAACCATCTCAAGGTAAACTTTGATGGTAGTGCGACCGGCGATGGAGATAAAGCAGTAGTAGATTTTGTGATCAGGAGTAATGACTCACATGCCATTGCTGCAGGTGGGCAAAACATAGATGGACTATCAGCTTTAGGAGCGGAGCTTAGGACAGCATGGGAATGTATCTCCTACGCGAGATGGCGGCTGAAGTCAAAACGCATCATCCTTAAGGGCAACTCGACTATGGTGATTGATTGGTTGTGCGAAAAGGGTGGAGGGGGATGTGAGGTCCCTACTCGATGACATCCGGTGGATGGTGAGAGACTGTATTGACTTTCAGACAGTGTATGTGTATAGGGAGGCAAATATGACCGCCGATTGGGTTGCATCATTTATAGCAGAGCACTCCAGAGGAGTTCTTTGGACCAACCAGGATATCCTTTCTTCGTAGTTTTGTCAGATTGTTGCTCTTGATTCTGCTGGCTGTACCTGTACTAGAATAGAGTAAGCAGCAATTGTAACAAAATAATAATAATAATAATAATAAAATAAAAGAAGGAAAGAAAAGAAAGACGCTGTCCTCTTATATCAATTTTTAAGTCCATAAGCAAGGCCAGAACAACTCAACGCATGGAATTCGATTACTTATATATGTTTCCTCTTTAATTACATATCTATACCATCGATCCATCTTTAAAAGAAGAAACTTTTGCCCTTCATTGCATAAGCATCCCAATAAGTACGGAAATCAGAAATATGACAATGATGAGTCCAGCAGACAAGTCTTCCTCAAATCGGATTGATATCTGGCGTTCAATTTCATCCTGGGAAAGAATACACAAAAACCAAATGCCATGAGAATGACGGACATGAAGACAGTAAAAGGTGCAAGGTACCCAAAGAAAAGCTAGAGGAACAAGTATTTCATTGAAATTGGAGCCGTTATGTGACGTTCACTTCATGAATAAACAAAATGAAAAATATCTCATGGGTTTGGACATGAGACAACATGAGACAATTTCATGGGCTTGCCCTTCCTTTTCTCAAAATACATTTGTTTCCCAAATTTTCATACCCCTGTGGATTATTTATTAATCATATATTCTATTTTAACATTATTTGCAAATATAGTTCATGAAATCTTCTATATTTGCATATTAATCTCCATCTGTACTATATTTGTCTTTTAATACCTGATCTTGAAACCTATTATTTATACAATCCTGTAATTTACTAAATGATAACCAAATATTCTACATATATTCTCTAAACGGTGTTAATTTCATGTTTTCCAAACATTTTTCTTCCTAGCCCTCATCCTTAGCTAACCTCTAAACCTTCCTCTAGGTTCCTCACAATATGATATATTTTTTTAAAAAAAATTAGACAACTTTTCGAAATCTATGCCATGATGCCCCTAGCGATCGAGCCCAAATTCCATTGTTTGGGCCTGAAACTGGTCAAATTGAAAGTTTCTATTTCAAGTATATTTTGACCGGATATATCTCCCAATCTGAAAAAAATCAAGCAGAGCGGTAGAAGTCGAGATCTACGTTCTGAAAAATTTTAGCTTTTTTGAGTTTATTGCTACTAATCATATCTGTTTTAGGAAAAAAAATCCTGTTATAATTAGGGAAAAAAATACGACTTTAATTGTGCAAAAGTGAACCTCACTATTATAACGGGATGTACCTCAAGTGTAGATCATCAATGAAAGAACATGGACTTAAACCTTACTTTAACGATTCTTTCATCTTCGTTTAAATTTCTTTTCAAATATTTGAAATAAACGGGTTAAGGAAAATCTTTCTTTTTCCCGATCAGATCACTAATTTATCATGGTAAAATGATTAAGCTTTGTGTAACAAGGTAAATGATCAAACTTAGTATGACAACAATAACAAAAAAAAAAATCTACTAATTGAGTAAAACAAACCTAAATAACATACAATGCCATTTGTAGCTGTGGAAGGTGAAGGCATGATCTCCGACTGCAACTGATTTGCCTTGCTTTCCATGATAGAACTTTGTTCACCCATCGTTGCTACATTGATTCCATTCTCCACCTGAGAAGGACAATGCACAAACAAATAACTTCATAAGGATTTATATATATGTATATATAAAAAGACAAGGATTGGTGCATAAATACAAAAGATTTTACAGACTAATCTAAAAAACTTTTTTATTTTATCGGCGGAGAGATAACTTGTTTCGATTTTAGAATCTCATATTACGTTTAGAAATACATTAATCTAAGATTGAAATCGTACCATCTTAGTTGAGTTGTCAAATCATGGATGAAATCTCTCTTGACGATTGACTACCCTTGATCTCCAGTTATGGTAGTGAGGCCAATTCATAAATGTTTTGGAGTAGCAGGTTTGTCGCTTTTTATTAATTTGTGAATATGATTTTATAGCCAGCCTTTGTCTGTAAATGGCTTACTAGTCCATAGAGGTAAATGATTATAACAAGATAAATGATCAAACTTACTGTCCTATTTCTTAAATTTTGGGATGACAACAATAACGAAAAAAAGATCTATTAATTGCATAAATCAAACTTAAATAACATACAGTGCCATTTGCAGCTGTGGAATGTGAAGGCATGATCTCTGACTGCAACTGATTTGCCTTGCTTTCAACTGTAGAATTTTGTTCACCTGTTGTTGCTACATTGATTCCATTCCCCACCTGAGAAAGACAAAGCATGAACATTCCGATTGCTGAATATCTAGCCGTTAATCAAATTTAGGTGTTTGCAGACTCACAGAGCCAATGATGGAACAAACTTCGAGCATGATGACCCTCTCCTTCATTTTATTTATCTCCAATTCAAGGGTGGAAGTTTTCTCATGAATCTTTTGAATATCAGCTTCATGGTCTTTCACATGCTATGAGAGAAATTTGGATTTCAATAACAATGATATTGTCATGGCTGAGTAAGAGCAACTAGGTAGAATCTTTCACATACCAGTACCTTTGGTTGCCTCAATTGTAGTTCATTGACCTTCTGCATCAGTTCTATGACTTTGTTCTCAAGGTCCAAATTTTTCTTGCTAAGTGCTTCAATATTGCCTCTATGATCTTCAGCAATCTAAAAGATAAATCATACTCCATACGATAAGATATGAGGGAGATCGGTGTATGCTTGTTTCAAACATGAGCATGGAGACATTTTACCTTTCCATGAGCAAAATTAGCTAATTGTGGATAGTTTGCTTCCAAAGGACTATAAGGATCTAGTAGAGGTTGGGCTTGAGAAGAGGGAGGAGAAGAGCCAAGAGGGACATATGGAGAAGAAATAAAGAATGGGCTCTGAGCCCTCCTCTTCCATTGGGATTGCTGATTGCCCATAAAAAATTGTTGATGCAAGTTTGTTGGCTTCTAAAGTAGCTCCTTATCCAAATAAATGATTTGTACCTACAATTTGGAAAATCAAGCTTGAAAGTATTACCTACATCAATTAAGCCAATGAAAAAAGTCATGTTCCATGGAATAGAGAAAATAATGGACATACTGTAGCTTGAAAGCAAGTTAGATCTCCCTCACTCTCTTTTTAAAAAAAAAAAATGATATATTATGAGAACATATACTAAAAAAAGTTTAAAACAGTTGCTAGTAGAAGAAGTTCTCATCCTTTTACTAACAAGTGGATAATGTATTGTATTCTTGATGAGGTGTATCAATGAGTATATTCAGACCTGGCTAGTTTAAAATATTGGGTGGATCGCTCGCCTTTTCTTTCTAAGAAAAATAGCTCTGTAATTCATCTTTAACTACAAATTATATGATATAAGCTAAAGCTACAAATCTAAATCGTAGGATGTCAAGTTTAATTATATTGAAATCTTTATCTTTCGTGAATAGTGTATGTTTTCAGTAATCTTATCCACCTAACAATTGGAATTACAGTGTTCAAGTCTTGACATGGTGTATCACTGATTATATTCACACTCGGCTAATTTAAAATATTGGGTATGTCGCTCTACCTTTCTCTCGAAGAGATAGACTTTGTAATTCATCTTCAACTATAGACTATATGATATAAGTTAAAGCTAGCACACATGCATAAAGCTGGTGTTCATTGAAATAGAAAGATGATTGGCAAATTAGCATCTATCCCATCAACGATAGGAATAAGAATAATCTTTAGGAAACACTTAAAGGCTCTTCAAAGAAGAGGAGGTCTTTGATTCAAGTCTTGGGTGGTAGAAGAAAAGAAGAAAAGGAAAAGGAAAAGTAGAAGGAAAAAAAAAAAAAAGCTAAATGCCTCATCAGTTCATACTCAAATATGTCTAAATATGAGAATAAAAAAGAATACGAGCGCCAAAATTGGTCTGGCTGTCATTGCTCATTTTGAAGCATGCTTGCAATCAACATGATAGCCTAAAACTTCTAAATGAACCACAATACAAGAAACATGGATTAACTCTATGAATACCAATATAGAGCTCTGATTACCTTTGGCTAATTCTACAAAATTTAATAGGATGTTTCACTATGTTAGCAATAGAAACAAGTTACCAAGCATGAGCTGAAAGGAAGGATGGGAATCAAGACCTGCGAAGGAAGTCTTTGTGAGAAGCCTTTCAATTCAGAAGGAGAGAAGGAACTCTTTAGGTGTCTCTTCCTCAGGGGAAGCTTTTATTGGGGGATTGGATAGGCTTACATGAAACAGCCGAGGTATTTCGAGCCAGACCAGATCAAAATTGTTGAAAGACCTCACCAAATCAACCCTTCAAATGACTTGAATGGACATTGTAAAGAATATCATAAAAATGTGATTGAATGGTTACTTTTGGTATTTTGAAGCTACCAGAGGTTTCCAACCTCTTGAACTATGGCCAGAGTTGAAAATAATTGAGGGATGAATTGCCAAGAAAACGAAAGGAATGATGTTAGGCCCCAAAGCGTTTACTTCCTGCATGCCTTGAAATAAGATAAGCAACGACTTTGAATATTCAATGCTTCGTCACTATTTCATGCACATTTATTAATGCCGTGTTTTTTTTAACAGATTAACAGGGTGATTAAAGTTGAGAACTAGCAAAACAACAAATGTGATGGGACAATTTTTCTCTGAAAAAAAGGCAAATGCAATCTAATAAAGAGCTGCATTTTGGTATAATTAGTGACTCAGGTCAGCCTGAGCCCGTTAAAATTTGGCAAGCTTGTATTGCTCAAAATTTGATCAGGTCCAACCTTGAACTATGTTTTCACTTTCCTTGTTTACATTTACAGGTTAGGATAAATCGGTGGTCACTTTCAATTTATGGTAGTTAAATCTTCTGTGGAGTTTTATTCACCTATTTGATAACACCTGTTTATCTACTTAATGTTCCCACTACTGAAACATCTTTGTAGGGATTGTTTCTCTCTCCAAAATCTCTCAATAATTACTTGACTGAACCAAAAGGAAAACGTTGCAATACTTTGTGCTGATCTTTATCACTGAGGATCATTTTATGTCACTTGACAAAGTCATAAAATATGTGTGATATAGTTATGAATTTCTAATGATATGACATCAGCCTAGTTGAAATAGTTTTCTCTCATCTATTTCTATCAAAGTTCCTTTTTCTCCTTTTATTTCTCATTTCAATCAAAAGCTTCCTCATTTAACCAAATTTTGTTCTTTTATTCTTGTTCTTGTTCACTTAACCAATTTTTTTCCTTTTTTTTTGCCTTTGTGTTGGTTTTCTTTTTTATTTTTTCTGAAAAAAAGAATCTCACCATACCGACTAGGGGATGTTCATTGATTAGTGTGGCAGGGATATTAGTAGTTTTTTGGTTTTCTTGTTTAATTATGATTTTAGGTTTGGCAAAATCTGATGAGAAATCCAACTAATGTAGAGAATTCTAGACAAATACCACAGAAAATATAAGCAATGCTGTACTGATTCTGTTATTGTGCACAGAAAATGAGAAATTTTTTCAGTCATGCAAACACTTGCATTGATGGGAAATTTTGATGCTGTTTATTATGGCAGATGTGGAAGATATCCTCCTGAGGTAAGGACTGCCATTCCAGTAGAAGGAAGATTTGAACATATTGTTCTATCATGTAATACTACATCTGACCATGCAATTCTTGGATAGAACGAGAATGACAAAAGGCCTTGGATGTAAGTGAAGCCTTCACTATTATCTGTATTGGTGATATCATTGGGCTTTGAAAGTAGTATTAGAACTGATGCTAGAAACTGCAGAATAGATCCTAATAGTGGTTGATTTTGTAAGAGAATATAAAATATATAAATAAATCTATCTCATCCTATAAGCTTAAATTCTTGGGAGAAGTAGTGATTTCAACTTGATATCAGAACAGAGGTTCTGAGTTCAAACCCTATCTCCGCATTCTTTAACCCCATTATAAAAAAATTTCACATACTGTGGCCACAAATCCACCCCTGCAGCAAAAAACGGAGAAGAAGCAGTCTTGAACGAGAGCACAAGGATGCCTTGGAAAGAGCAGAGTGAGTTTGAACGTTCGACATGCCGTGCCATCAACAGAACAACCCTGTGGTGACACTAACCCTTCACCTTTTGAGAACCAAGGTGAGGCAACCTCCTACAGGAGCTCAAAATCCAGCAGAACTAACTGGGATGAATCGGTGGAGAAGCTCTTCACTAGGAATGCTTCTGGGAACCTTGTTCTGAAGAGAGACATCAATGTCAATGACTAGCATTAGGATTCTTTTCTCTTTTCTAGTTGGAAACCATAGGAATTTGTCTTATTTTATAGTTGTGCGCTATGTAATTCTTTCTTCGCTGGCCGAAAAAAATTGTTCTTCAATGTTGTGATGAGTCCAGTATCTGGATTTTTCTTGGTTTCCCAAGCTGAAGAGGCAGTGGTGTGCAAAATGAGTCCATAGGCTGGTCTCATACAGCTCCTGTTGTACTTTGTTTGTGTGGGTGAAGCAGTCTGAGCACGCAAAAAGAAGGATTGAATTTTTTTCTCCCCGATTTTTGCGAGTAATGAATAATCTTTTTGTTCTTGTGTGATTAAGAAGCTTACAGATATCTGCTTTAATCTTTTTCCCCCAAAAGTCTCATTCCTTACCAATCTCTTCAAATAAAATTGACATGCGTCTCAATGCTGTGTTCATAACTGAAAGAAATGCAATGACCTGATCTCCATATAGTTTGTCTGAGAAGACATCAACTGGCTCCCGTATGGTATATCAAGGTATTAATTGAACACGCTGATTGCAAGCAACTTGCTGTTAGTTCAATATTTGCCTGATTGTCTATGAGGATTAGTTCTAGCTATAGAGCCAAGCTCAAACTGGGATCTATGCTTGCCACAGTTTTCGAACCAGTAGTGATCGATGGTTGGCTTGCTCATCTTATGCCCAATTAACAATGCATAAGTGCAAGAATTTAGTTTCTTAATGAGAACACAAGGCACCCTTCCTAAAAGATAAATATAAAAAGGTGGTAACGGAGTACTTGAAATTAAAAAGTGGTAGATTCTGAATATTGTTTCATGTGTGTCAAAGAATGTCATTCTTGCGTTCGCGAGCCGGCTGCTGGAGGCGGAGTGCATCATCCTGGAGGGGGACTCAGCCACTATGGTAAACTGGATTCGAGAGGACAGGTGGAGGAAGGATGCGAGTCCTCTACTTCAGGACATCTGGGAGATATTGGGAGGTCGTAGCACCTTTCAGGTTGTGCATACCTACCGAAAGGTAAACTGAGCGACTGATTGGGTGGCTACCTATGCGGCGCAGCATTCTGGAGAAATCCTTTGGACTCATCAAAGGGTCCTTCTAGCATCTTTGTGCCAGGTTCTTGCTTTTAATTTGGTTGGCTATACCTACACTAGAGTATGGTGAGTAGCCGTTGTATCCAAAAAAAAAAAAAAAAATGTCATTCTTAATCAACCAAGGTTTGGTCCAGCAGCTACTATCTGGCATATGAGGAGTTTAATACCAAAACCATCTAAGTTGGCTGGGATTTTGAGTTAATGGTGGATAATTGAGTTCAATAGCTAGTATTGGCACGGGTGTCTCAGTATGACCAAAAACTGGAAATAATTTTGGCTCCATGTGCTAACCTCATTCTGCTTCCTCCTTTTCTCACATCATTAGCTTACACTGACAAGCTAACGGGATTGACATTACCAAATTGCCTGCATGCAAATATTTGGACGTGATGATTCTTATCTCCAACTAAGCAAAGTACAAGAAAAAAAAAATCTCTCAGAAATCTTGCTACGAAAGTTATTAAGCTGGTATGAAGCTTACCATCTCAGATTGAGGACGGTTTAAATCGCCATCAGTGAGGAATGCTACCATCCAATGGACTGTGATCGCATGCCCCATCATTTGAGTAAGATTTCAGTATGCTTTTTTCTTTTTTTTCAAGAAAAAAAAAGTAATATATCTTTTGTCCTCAAGAAAGAGAAAATAACAATCTTTATATGTAGTTCTGCCAAACCTTTATCTGTCCCTCGATCGGCGTGGGTTCATTACTTCAATTCTTGGGAGAAGTAGCCTCTTATTCACCAGATCTTGGGAGGATAAAAGAACAAAACTCTTGATGGTTGGGTCGCCAGCCATTCCTTAATCAGTGCCATGCTAAATGGACGGAGGGAAGGCTAGCTCGAAGGTTGTAGACCCTCCCAACTTCCAACGCTCGGTACCCAAAGCAGAGGCTTCTTCTATTAACGGAGTTGTCGATACGTGAATTGAATAAAAAAAATCATTACATTCTTTTTCTTCCTTCTCAAACCTCACCATTCATCCTTTTATCAAGCCATCTCTTCCATCCATGAGGTATTCCTTATCTTTTCCAAGTCTCTTTCTTCTCCTCCAAATCTCTTACATTTTTTTAGAATCTTTTCACCTAAAAATTTATACAACCTAAGAAATGCTATAAAGATAAATTCTTATGTTAGACAAAGCTAGAAAATTGCATACTATGTACTGGTGCTAATGAATGCTATATTCTGAAAGCTGTGCATCGATTTACCTAAATGTATATATTGGCTTGCTAGATGACCAATTTGCTTATTGTGTATCATTTAACTATAGATAAAAGTTATGTTTTGCAAATTATATATCAATTTATCTCGAGGTATATATTGGATCATTGCTGAATATGTATCAAAGAAATTTGTAGCATGTATTAAGAAGTTAACAAGTATATATCATCTGGCTATGCAGTGTCTACTAATAAGCATAATAATCTAGAAAGTGTGGATTAATTTGTTTGGAGGTGTGTATTGAATTGCTAGATGACTAATTTGCTAAGTATGTATCACTTGACCATATATTGTGTACTAGTGACTACTATATTCCGGATACTGTATATCTATTTACCTAGAGGTATGTATTAGTTTGCTAGATAACTAATTTACTTGGTGTGTATCACTAGTATGAATTAAGGAAAAAAAGCCATGCGCAATTTCTTTTTTTTAATGTTTTTTTAATCATGGAATTGACAATTTTATTAGGAAGATGAGTCCTAACTTTGAGTTTTTTCTTCAACATGGGCACTAAGAAAAATATGGTAAAGAAGCAGAAAGTCCATCTCATATTTTCTTTTATGGTATAATTTTTGTTTCCCTCGGTATCTTGAGAACCAATGTAAGATGCCTGCCGCATAAACCACACATTCTCATTAGGGGTCTTAAATCAATTACGCAGGATCCATGCATCAAGGTGGTACTTTGTGGTTTACTTGAAATCTAGGTGCGCTGCTTCCGTTTGAATCTTTTCAGTTTTATATTTATATTTATGGATCCTATGCAATTTTTCTAATTGGAATTCCCTAGGCAGAATCTTCTCAAGAATGTCCACATGTTGCAAAGGGCTATACTTTCAATAATCTTTTCATTTATACTCTATAATTATCAAAAAATTCAAAACAAAGGGATGAAAACTTAAGCATTATTGATAAATTGTAATTTTAAAGAATAGATTATTGATATAATTGAGAATATTGTAATAAATATCCAGTGAAACAGGCAATGAATGCTTACGAGATAATTTTGCTGAGGTGAATGGAGAAGGATGTATTGCATACACTGCACATTTTTTGGAACTTCCAAGGATAAAACTACTCACAAGGTTGGGAAACACCCATTATTGTTGGAAAAATAGACCAAAAAACAATAATACCATAAACTTCTTTTTTCTCTTTATGAAATTAAATGGGATATCACTGCAATTCATCAGGCAATAATAATCTCCGTAATCTGTATAGGTAATTAATAAGCAAAATAATCAAGCAACTTATAAACAAGAGATACAGAATTTAATATGAAACACTCTTCAATATGAAAAAAAATACCACGACATTTAGTTCAGTTAAAGAACTTCTACTATTTTAAATAATGGGATTATATGAGTCCTCTCTAGTCCACTAGAGGTTATACAAAAATAATCAAAATCGAATCCTAATTTCTACAACAAAAATATTCATCACTAATAAGACAGATGCCAACAATAAACAACAAAACAAAAGATGAATCTTGTCGATAGGGAAGGTTTTTCGAAAATCCTAATGGTTCAATTTGTAACACTTAATGTCGGAAACAATATATTAAAATTTCATCAGAATCAAAATAAAATCAGTTATCCAATCATCTGACAAATTATTTAAAAAAAAAAAAAAAGATTCGGACACTTTCATCATTGGCCTCCTCTGTTTTTTGCTGCCTAACTTGCCCAAACAAGCCAGCAAGCACTTGCGAAAGAAAGCTGCCACATTGCACCAATTGTTATAGAATTTTTCTATTTTTATAGATATGGGTCCCACATAAAGGATGGACCACACCAACAACTATGGATGTTTCTATCTGAAATGGAACATGTATCTCTAATACTACGAACTGCAATCAAAATGTTAAACCAAATCATAGTGTGTTTCAACAAGGGATAGGTGTCTTGAGATGCACAAAACATTACTTTTTTCCCTTCGCTTCTAAAGCCAAATATCTTGGAATTCCGCCCATCCTCAGATCCAAGGACCGGCATGCGACCCAACTCATACCTTCAACACCCTTCCATATATATGACCCAACTCATCATGCCTTCAACACTCTTCCACACTCTATTCTTCTTCTTCTTCTTCTTTCTGATGTGAATAGGAGGAAGTGATTCACTTCCCCCTCTATTTTATTGATTCAGAGAAGACAACACTCTTCCTTCCATACTCGAAAGCCGAGATGCAGAGTAGAACGCCAGCTCTTTTTGAGTACAACAGTAGAACACAAGCTCGCAGGTCTCACGAACATCATGACTGCAAGAATTTAGCCTCACGCAAGGCTCCAGAGACCTCATCAGAGGCTTCAAAACTTCACATTGGTACTTTACAAACACTACTCTTGGCTTAATTGGCTGAAGGCCCAGCCACACAACTGGCAGTCACGCTCCTGCCTTAAATTCCTCTACGGACCCACTCCCCATCACGGGCGTGGTTAGGTCCAACTGCATCATGGATCCATCGCACCATATCCAAATTCTGGCCATACCACTTTTGGGTGGGGTTTCAGACCAGCTATGAGCAAAGCTACTTGTCATTGATCTGGTAATTCTATGCACAAAAGCCCCCAATAGAACTTCAAATCCTTGTAGAAAAAGCTCCATTCATTGTGCTGCTTCATGCACATCCTCACTCACCAAGTCTTTCACTAAGCTCAACATTTGAAGATAGATGGAAGCATGTTCTTATAGTTACAAAACATTTTAGAAATGTTAGATATATGAAGGTCATACCATAATGTCTAGCAAAAGCATTTTAATGTTGTAAACATAAAAAATGGATGCCTAGTGTAGACACCAGGGATTGGATTAACTTATCAAAAAATAAATTAGCTTGCCATTTGCACATGTCACTATGTATATATATATTTTTCTCGAACTTATTAAAGGGTAAAATATATTTTTTAAAATCGCAGGGTCCTTGGTGGAAGCAATGGAAGTAAGTAGTGATATTTGATCTACCTAAGTAAATTTTTGAGGCAATCCATCAAAGTATATAGATATTGTCAAGCATTAGGTTCATTCACAAATCTGAAGCATGTTAAAGGGGTCATGTGCATGAAGGACCACATGATGCGAGACCTGGTTCGGTCCTTAAAGACGCAAAGCTGGCTCCTCATTATTAATACAATTATTCAAACAATAGAAGGGCAGCTCTCGGAACAACATCGTTTGACCTAGGGACCAAAGCGTATCAATAGTTATTTGATGCCATAAACCTATCAATCTATTTATTTATTCTTTGTGTGAGCCGAGAAATATGTGGGAGCTGGAGGCCAGCTTTATAAACTGGGAAATAGAATATATTCAAAATCTCAAAGCCTTAGAATGGTTCATTTCAGGGCTTGGGCAGTGCGAGCTTAAAAGACACCAATTTTAGCTCTTCTAGCATAGATCTCAGATAAAATCCAACCCAATTTGTCCTGGTCGTAAAGGTCAAGTATCAAGCCTGGGTAGGTCCAAGTGGCAGTGGATTTGTTTGTCTAGCTGCTTTGGCATATATTTGCTAGGTGCTAAGGGGACATGCAGTTATTTGACCTAACCTTTATGTAACGTTTGGCATCTGCAATGTATTCTAGATGCAGGATGAAAGGTAGGGGTGATAACCGGGTCGGGACGGATAAAATATGAGTCGGATTGGATACCTAATAGATCGAAAATTTATCAATTTCAATTTAGCTGATCTATTAAATAAGTCAAAAAAATCCATATCCAAAGCTAATTATTTTTATTAAACATGTAATCTAGTTCGATATACAGCAAGTTGAAACAAGTTAAATAATTAAGTATTATCATATCTGACCACACATCTCAACTCGACTACAATCTTGCAGTCAGGTCATCCATGGTTGTCTCTTTAAATATAGCAAAAATTAAACAAAGTGCGATGTACTACTGAAAAATTGAGATTAGCTAGAAAGGCGTTAAGAGTGGTGAAAAGTGACTCAAGATTTCATAGTAGACGTGGAAGCTTTTGTTCTATAAAATTAAATAGTACCATGTTCAAAATTAGAAATAATATTTGTTAAATATTTTTTTTAGACATTTAAGCAAAAAGCTACCTTTGGATTCATTTCAGCTTGTAATTTATGTAGTTCATGAAAAAGTAAATAACAGACACAGACAGACAGACAGACAGACAGACAGAGAGAGAGAGAGAGAATGAGTAAATTTTGGAAGACTTGATGGATTATTTCAAATTTGGGGATCCAACTTGACGTTCCAATCTGGCGATGTATGAAGTTGTTGCTAACCAAAGTATTTCCCGTTTCAACTCATCAACCTTCCTGGAGCCACCTGACCCTTTGACTTTTATCATGTAAACAAGGCTAGTTTGTAACTAGTTGTATATTATGGATAGAATAGTATACAAACCCTATGCACTATAGAATGAGCTCAATCTACTTCCATAAATAGTACAAAAACATGCCCCGTTCTTTATTCTTTATTTATTTAGTAACATGATTTATTCATAAATATGAATAAATCCTACGTGACCATGAACATTATTATATTTTTTATTCAATTTTTATGTAGTAATAAAAAAGTACAGAAATCTCGCACTCTAACAATAGATTAATTAGCAATTAATAATCGTTTATATAGCGATACAAACATTACTTTCCCCTTCTATATTATATTTATTGAAGTCGATAAGTATCGCTTAGCTTAGTTCCTTCAATGAAGTATATAAGCCTAGTAAGGAGGGTAAATATAGCAAACTAGCACTAAGGCACACTGATTTCCACATTATAGAATTATAAAGTTAACATCTAAAAAGTGTCAATTTTTTATTACCTTTTGCCTTCTATACTTAAGTCTAATCGGGCTCTATTGTAAGGCTTATTTTCAAATTGTGTAGTCAAATACTATTGCCACATGAGTGATACTTTCATCCAAAGTAATGATTAGACAAAAGTATACAATGGGAGGTCTGTCATGAGCTCATGGAGGATTGTTTGATGAGTAAGAAAGGAAAGTTTAATCAAGATTTATTGATCACTGACACTAAGGAAAGTTTGCTCATTCATAAATCAGATTAGAAACTTAGAAAAATGCGGGCTTCAAATATGAAATGAGTTCTTTTTTTCCTTGTTTTTGTTTTCTTACGGTCTAAACTGTAGCTCCATATATGCCGAGCTCAAGTTTCTCAAGCAAGAGGATGAACAAATTGCTTGAAAGTAGCACTCACATGAACCTTGCACCCCTTCGAAATAGTCTTTTATCATCTTTTTAAATTGGGCGTTGTCTCTTACAAAGAACAAAAGGACCAGCTTTTTGACTAGTTTTGCTCCAAAATAATAATAGGATATGGAAAAGCTACGTGCTTGACTCGACACCTACCATAAAACTCCATAAAGTCCTTTTCTGATGGTTGCACTCCTTGTTGGACTAGCTGTCGACCTAACATAATTGAGAGAGAGTATCCAAGATAAAACCTTGGAGATGCATGAATCAAGGAATATATTTGTGAAAGACTACTATAGATAAAATAATCCAAGTATTTTTAGCCTCTTGCATGATGCAACATCAGATCACTATCAATATTGGGGGAAAGATTTTTGCATCTCCTAATGCTTATTAGTTGGGTTGGTGGATAAGAGAATGGGGATTTGTTATCCTTCTATTGTGTAAATAGTATAACTACTTCAAAAATAAAATAGAGTAGAATGAAGTTAATATTTGGTCAAGAAGCTACTATACTTTGTAAAGATTACATATTGTGCTCAAAAATATTATTTTGAAGTTAATTCTTTTCATTAATTCTTCAAAAATCCTTTTCTTCCCTATTTTTGTTGTTTTGCTGTAGATTTAAAATTGCTCGAATCCAGATTTTCATTTGTATGGCTATAACGATATTATACTACATTGATGGAGGGATGCAAATAAGCTACGCTGATTATGAACAACTCATGTCAGCTTGGTAACTAACTTGTGCAAGCTCATGAATTTAAATAACACACGGTGATCAAGTTGTAACAGTAATAAGGATGTAATGTAGACATACCATGTGTTGCTGCCAAAATCCAGCCTGAAAGAGCTAAATGAATTGGCAAACGACAGTTGGTTTGCTCGACTAGCAAACTGAAAAGAGAAACATCAAAGGTTGCCGAATTTGATCGGATAGGAGATTCTTCGATGCTTAAGTCAGGCCAATGGAGATCTAATAGTATGAGCTACAGAAGATGGAATGGAGTAAGAAAATGAATGTTCTAGGAGGTCTTCTAAGTCTTGTTTATATATCAATGAAGACATGGAGCCGCTACTCGAAAAGAATGGACGTGCCATAACAATATAACAATCTGAACGTACGTGACAAGCTGTAATCGTTTCGCAACGTGCCTCATAAAGCATAGAGCTATAACCACCCTCTGTAATATGCTTTGATTCGGGGACACATGACATGCGGTTATTAGTTGGCCACGGTTATAACCAGCGAATCCAGGCTACATCACCATGCATTTTCCCCAAACAAGAGACAAGCCTAAAAAAAGATAAATAAGATCCTCTCAAGATCATGTTTGCACCAGAGAGTCTAGGATAGATGAATATGTCTTTTTTTGTTCAATTAACCAGCATCCACTAATGCAAAGATGATAAGTGGCTACACTAGACCCTCTAATAGTTGGAGTGGAAGGTCCCATTAGGTTTTTTTTTATATTTTCTTTAAAAAAACAAAAAGAAGAAAGAGGTGCATATAGCCAAGTAGTGTGTGGGGAACCTTATTCTAAGTATGGGATCAATTATACTAATAATCATGGGTATGTTATGGATTTGCCTAATCCAACATTGTATGTGGTGAGTATGGGGTCCATCTTGATGTAGAAAGGGGTCCCATAGTGGGTGCTTATCAGCATGCACGCTGCCCTCAACGTCTATCCAGTGGTCTCCACTGGTAATGACTGACCTATACTTGCTTAGCCGCTTCTCGCTCGCTAACAAAAGGTTCCCATCAGGGGGTATAAATCCGTCATTTCCCTTTCGGCTACCTTCTCTCCCCATTCTTAAGTATTCCCAGGCTCCGAAACTCCTTCCGTCTTCCTCCTCGCTCTCCCCCTCCAAGAATAAGCTTATTCTAAACTTATTCCAACGCCATGAATCGGGATCCCGACCTTATCCCCTCCTCCCCGTCTAACTCCTCCCTCTCTTCGTCCGATCTGGACACCGAGGTAAGAATGATGTAGGAATAGAGAGCAGCTTGTAATTCCCAGAATGCCCCTGTCTCGCTGTGTTAAATTTTCTTTTGGTTTTTTTTAGTCGACCGGTTCGTTCTTTCACGACCGGAGCACGACGCTTGGGACGCTGATGGGCGTGTCCTTCCGGGAGATCGCGGTCCGGCCGGCGAGGGTGCCGTCACGTAGGGATCACGGCCACGTCGACGGAGTGGACGTCGGCGGCGGAGGAGAGGGGGGAGGGAGGAGGCCGAAGCAGAGGGGGGCGCCGGAGAAGCGGCGGCGGCGGCACCGCGGGGGGCGAAGTTGGTGGCGGCTGTGCCGGGACGACATGGTGCGGCCCACCTCGCTGGGGGAGTTCCTCCAGGTGGAGCGGCAGCTGGGCGGGGCCGGCGGCGGCGAGGTGGCGGACGGCCACTTTCTCTACGGCGGCGGCGAGGGGGTGGCGGAGCACGAGGCGGTGGGCGGCGGGCCGCTGTTTGAGGACGGGAGGGTGCTGCCGCCGGCGGATGGGCGGCGGCGGCAGCAGCAGCAGCAGAGGGCCACCGAGGGGGCGGTGTCGCTGGGGAGGTTGCCGGTGCTGCTCACCGGGATCTGCAGCAGCGGTGATGGGTAGATTTGAAATTATAAATCCTCTCTTTCTCTCTTCGAGTATATATAAAGTTTACTCCTAGATTTTTCTCTAAGTTTTTTTCGTTATTCGTTTCTAGTTTTTTCTTCCGTTTTTCTATCTTATTGTTCTAAAGAAGAAGAACTCAAATAGAAGGGAAGAGAGCCTGCCGTTGTGTCGGTAGATTTTTCCCCAGTCTCGTGATCTCCTTGTTGCTTTTTCTTAATTTCTGTTCTGGTGACTACTTTTTCTCAAACTTCTTAGGTGGGTGTTTGTGAGGAAAGGAACAGCAGAGAGGGCTGGTTGCCGGGCCCTTGGAGTCGTTTTCTTGGTACAACATTATGAAATGAATCGTTCTTAATGGAAAGACGGGGAACATGTCACTTTTTTTTCTTCTTTTTTTTACTAAGATGGAATTCATGCAGTTGTAGTTGGAATACACTCAAAAAAATAAAAATAAAAAAATCTAAATGATAAGGATGCCATCCAATCTGCAACCTCATTTGCTTTACAGTAGATATGCCTTAACAGCGAAAGATGTGCTCTCTTGCTGGAATCCATGTATCTTGTGCCAGTAGAACTTGTCCTTAGGGTCAGTTTTTGGGCGAATCGGTTTCCGATACCCATGACCTGTTACTCAGAGTGATAGGAAACTAGTCATTTTATAAATCAGAAAATCCTATGCAATCTCCATAATGATTTGAGATTCAGCTCTGGCTAAGAAATCAACATTAAAAAGGAAAAATACTTTTAGATATTGCTTGTCAGGGATTAATGCAATGCATGGTTTAGGTAGGTGTTAGGCAAGATTTGAGCAAGGTTGGGTCAATTACTAATTGTGAGATAGGACTGGTAAATTTACTGGTCTTGGGCATTTTCCGGATGAGAATTATAGTTTGGTACATCGACATATTCACATGATAGCTTCTGAGATTTACATAATCTGTCAATTATATCTTGAATTTTTAAAACATATGTTCGTTTAAGAATAAATTTTAAGATTAAATTACAGTAGTTTTGGTAGCATGGAGACATGTCCAAATATCCTGATTTAGAGACTTAACTGACCTGAGTTCAACAGTAAAATAAATAACATTTGCAAGCTTGACCATGTTGAAACTATTAGGACATAAGTGAACCTGATAAACATGTGCATAAGCATACATGTACCAAACCAACAGATCACTTTCTGAATATATCTACTCCATTCCAATCCTCTTAACACAACTTGAGCCATCCTAGTCTAACTAGTGCTAAATTTCCTTAAAAGAAGAAAACATTCCATGCCCAACAACTAATAATTAGAATCAAACAACTAATAATTAACCAACTGTTGAAGTCTTTACACAACCTAACGCATAAGCAATTTATGTTCATAGCCGAAGGGGTTAGGGTAAAGCCGATAACGGCTTCTGGACCGAGAAATTATTAGGTGGACTAGGTCCACCATGGACATAGAGTGAAATGAACCTAATAATTTCATCCTAGGATAAAATGATTTCACTTTAGGCCCATGGTGGACCTGGTCCACCTAATAGCCTCATTAGAAGAGCATGTCATCGAAAAATTAAGTTGCAGCCAGTTAGACTCTCAATTCAATAACAGAACTGTAAGTTGGAACATCAAAAATTTCAGATTTCGGCTAACGGAAACTGATGGAGAATTTTCTCCGCTGAACAATCTCCTATCAAATATTCAGCCTAAAAATCCTGATACAATTTGCTAGAGACGATCAGATGATGACAAACTCAAAACAACAAAAATGTAGAAGTTTATTAAGATGGAGGATTACGATCGCCATGGGCAAAGATTCTATGAAAGGCTGGTAAAAATTTTCATGTGCTTGGCACTCGTGAAAAGATGAATAAAAAAACGAATATGCTCAAGAAGAGGCTGAAGGTACATTTAAACGTGTGTAGTCTGCAATGAGAAGAGGCTTGAGCTTAACATCTCAGGTCACAGGTGGACCTCCTCCAGTTTTTTCACTTCGGACCACTTGGAGACATCAAAGAATTTAGAGTAAGTTTAAGCTGGCCTGTGATCAGCTAGTCACTGATATTTGTTGGGTTGTCTAGAAGGAGAGAGGTGAAAACTAATAATAAAACTGTTCTTATGACAGCATTTGAACTGACCAGAAATTGGTCCGTTCTGTGTAATTACAAAGCAGAAATTAGCTTTTCTTTCCTCTGGAGCAGACTCTGTAACTTATCTTAACCTTTGTTTTCTTCGTCTGTCTCAGTGATGCTCTCTTTTTAATTGTAATCTTTTTTGTGCAGTTCTCGCTTTAATAATATCAGGTGGGTTTCCCTCTCTTCAGTGAAAAAGGAGAACAACCTAAAACTAAACTTGTCCAGGTTAAGTGGGGTTGATTCAAACAAATTTAAACTAAACTGGATTGAAAGTTGAAGTATAAAATATGCAATAATTTTTAATCAGTAACCTTGCAAATGAACACATTTACTTCTAGGTTGGGTCGTTAATCTGATTACAAAATTTCTGGACTAATTTTGTGTTGGATCGGGTTATCAACCTCACAAATTGAATCTGACTTGATGCGGGATGTTCATACATAAACATGCAAAGCTTTTGATGCTCAAAAATCCATTATAAAAACCCCAAACTGTGACAATGATAACTCTGGACTGTTCAGGTTTTATTTGTAGAAATAATGATCATATCAGGCTCTAGGAAGATAACTTCGGATGGCGACATTGCTTTTCGGCAATCTATTTCCAAGACTTATAAATGATGCCTTCAGAAGAACATTTTCATTTCGTCATAGTGGAAAAGGAAGGAAGCTAGGTAGTGTGAGATGATGTCCTAGAATCTTTTGTTGAGAATCATGTGTAAGTTTTAATCCTATATGGAAATTGATATACATGATTGGATTCAAAATTTAACGGCTTAAGCTTTTAAACTAAATTATATTTGACTTATATATCATGGTCTTCTCCTGACTGGACTCAAACTCTTTATTTCTTCCTAATAGGCAGTTTCAGAGCCGATGGTGATGATTCTGGACAACTCACAAAGATATAAAACAATTGGAATTTGTGGCTCTTATGATGAACGGTAACATGTTACTACTGGCTCCTATGATGAACAATAACATGCTGGCTAGTAGAGTGGAGCCATGTTGGTATGCCTAGTAGGTGCAGCAAGTGGACTTGATGGAGCAAGACACTGGGTTTGAGCATGGCCTTGGGTATGGCTAGAAAGAATGGAGTTATGTTAGTTGCCGTATACTTAGTAGGTGCAGCATGTGGATTTGATATAGAGCAAGGAACTGGATTTGAATGCAGGCTCAGGCATGACTCTTGGAAGAACATATTTTTATTAGTGTGTAATGAAACATGGCTTTTGGAGAGTGAGACCCTTAGGCTTGAGTAGTATCACACTATAGTAAAGCATGGCTTTTGGAAAAAATGTGTTCTTAGTCTCGAATGATAATACATTGTGCACTCAAAAAGAGTAAGTGGACATGGAACTTGATCAAAGAGTAATGGATTGGACTCAAGTGTGGGTCTTGGAGAGTGGGCTCTTGGCCTCGAATAATAACACACGGTGCACTCAGAAGGTTAATTAGGTACGGAGCTTGATCAAAGAGTAAAGGATTAGACTCGAGAGGAGTTAAATTAACTAACAAGTGAAGGAAGAGAAAGATGGAACTAGAGAAAAATGAGCTGGAGAAAGATAAGTTGAACTTCATCACAAGGCTATCAAAACCAATATATCTGTTTCACTATGGAGCTAAAGAAAGATGAGTTGGAATATTATATTGTTTGTCTCACTTTCACTTGATGAGTCAAGATAGCTTGGACTGATGCAGGATCTCCTATCCACCATTAGACCCTCTAGATTAGCTGATGTTCCAGTTTGCAAGCTCCTAAAGAAAAGTTTCTTTACCGTCAACTCTAATGAGAGGTTCACTAACAATGGCGGTATATTATGCCCCTATTACAAAGCAATTTGGGAGAAGTTTCTCACTTCCTCCGCTATTTCTTTAAAAAAAAAAAAAGGGGGACCAAGGTTCTCCCTTGCAAGTTGCCTGGTGATCTATATTCATTGCCTTCTTCCTTATATCAAATTATGTCAAAGCTTGGTGGTGAAGCAAGTTCCTAGAGATTGTTGGCACAAGCATTTAGGTCATACAAATTCCCACACCTAACATGTCCTAACAAATAATGGTTCTATTTCTTCCTCTTCCAAATTCCAAGATCCATGTAATAAATCTTAAAGGCAAGTCCGCTAGACCACCTTTTCTTGACGTTGAGTCGCAGTCTTATGAACCATTTTTCTAGTTCATTCAGATTTTCAGATATCTCCAGTTGTTCAGGTTTTCGTTATTATATAATTTTTGTTGATGATTTCTGACGTTTTAATTAGGTATTTTCTATGAGGTCTTAAGCAGAATTCTTCTTCCATTTTTGTAACTTTAAATCTTCGGTTGAAAATTTGTTTGACAAAAAAATCATGCATCTCCATACCGATGGAGGCAGCGAATGCTTAAGCAACTAATCCAAATGTTCCTCAAAGCTCAGGTTATTATCGGTTGCCGACCAAAATACCCCACAACAAAATGGTGCAGCTGTGCAGAAAAAGTGTTAACATTTGAGAAATGGTTCGCATAATGCTCTCGCATGCTAACTTACCTTCACAACTTTGGGTTGAAGCTGCCAATGTACTCGATAATACATCATTCGAAAAATTGTTCCACAAAGCACTTAAACTATTCTACTCTTCCTACTTTCCTCACGTTGCATCATAGTCATAGATTGTCTCTACAGCCTATCTCCACACTGCATCAAACAATGAAGGCTATTGCCATTATGAGCCTTCAACTCAACATATTCACATTAGTAGACATGTCTTTTTCAATGAACCTCACTTCCCCATTCTTAAACTAATTTCTTCCAGTTTGCTCCAATATCCAAGTCTCCATCTCTGTAACTATGGCTCCATTGCTCTCTTCCTCATTGATTTGTCAGTCTTCCATTGTACCGAGTACTCGTGCCAAGGAACTCTGTGCAAACCGCTCAACCATCGGTACCTGACATTCTCAAATATCACTAGAAGGAAATCAAACAATCTCTCATGTATGCCTTTTGAGCAGTTGCTTCCAAACCTATGCTGTCATAGCAGGTCCTTGGTGGCCCATACAAAGGTCTTGACTGTATCTCCTAATCAGTTAAGCACTCTTACCATGTGCTGTAGTCATATATTTTTCAAGATTTCGCAGATTAAAGTTGATCTAGCTGAAGCATACTTGGTTTAGGAACATCTTCTGCATCAAGTGTTTAACTGCTAATATTCACGTTAAACTTTATATATAGATATGACAATTGACAGATCAATTTCATATTCTCCTCATGATATCAATATAAACACCTCTCAACAAAGGAAATAGTGAATCTCCCACCAGGAGAAAGACATACATTTGATATGATATTATTTATTTATTTGAGATAGATAGATAGATAGATCAAAAATTTGGAATAAACAAAAACTTACCTTCCATATACACAAATATAGATTCTTAAAGGACTCTTCCATCCATGCCATCAAAGAGTCCTGACCACATTCCTTTCACCGGCGGCAGTTGCGCAACAAAAGCATTCCATGGAGGATAGCCAACACCGCTCCCACGAACTCGGCCATCCATACGTAGAGAGAGATACCTTTAGCATAAATAGACAATTTAAAAAAAAAAAAAAAATCTTGTCAGAAATGAGACATCAATTGATAGTAGGCACAACTAACGGTTTAATATTCGAAGAGCCATAAGAATTTTGGTGAAAGACTGAATTGCAAACTGATCATATAATTTTGAATATATGCCTAACTGTAATTCTGTCTTTCATGTTACAAATAATTAACAGAGCTGCGTCCTAGTTTCCACAGATTAAAATGATGACAAAGTAAAATAAACTACTTACACTGGAGAATCGGGCAAGACATTAGCCAATTTCTTCTGTTCGCCTATCCAGCTGTGGACAAAATTAAAATCAACATAAAAATGTCGTTAGAAAAGACAAAAAAATATTATTTTAATTTCTTGATATTTCCTCTTACTTGGCCCATTCGGAAGTGTAAACCGGTCTCAGCTGCCAGAGCCTCTTTTTCTTGTTGGCAATCATCTCCTCCTCATTCTCTTCAAGTTCAAAAGGAGTGCTTGCATCCATCCTAAAAGGAACCACCAATACCCCTCTATCCAGAAGGTGATCAGTAAAAGGTTTGCTCAGTCTAAAGGACTCAGCAATGTATGAGGCAGGGCCAGCAAGAATGACCAGGCGAGCAGTTCCCCTCAAATCACTGATAGAAATGATCTTATTCTGGTCTACTCGCAGCTTGAGTTTTGAGAGGTTTTCCTCCCTTGATAGCTTTGCTAGTTGGGCATTTTTAGCACTATTCTCCCTTGTGTAAAGAAATGCAAAAAATAAAATAGCTCCAATATCTATACCAAGACCCTTTAAGATCTCAGGCAGCTCTGCTGATCTTGATGAATTTGCCAGAGCAGGAATCAACTGTGTAATAGATATTAATCCTCCTATGGAACCACTTGCAATGAACGCAAGATAGAAAAACATCCGCACCGAGCGAAACGGAGAGAGAACCTCACTTCTTATCTTGGCCGTTGAGCTGAAGAACAAATGAAATTGGTATCACAAGGAATCCCCGCATGCTAAACATAACCTGATGGCTTCAAAAACATTAATTAGAATTAACTAACACCAGAACAGGAATTACTTATTTTCAGTAAGCATGATATAATCCATATTTTGAAAATGCCCCTAAACCAACAGAAAACTGTTAAATAATTAAATAGGATACAGCAAGTCATTTTAAGCTTTTAAGCCTCTTCCTACAATCATCTGCATACCTAATGTTAACTTTCCACCTTCCCTTACTTGAACACGGGACAGACAATAGTAAAGCATTGATTATGATTGTATCTACAGATTCAATAATTCCTAATACACAAGATCAGGACTACACTTCCAGAACAGGGATATTCCACTCATTCAACATCTGTTTTAATACTAAAGGACATGGCAAGTAAGGCAATTAAATATGAATCAGTCATGGGACCACAACATTGCTTCAGATTGCAAGGTGGGGTGGATAGGGAACCTATTATTAAACTTATGTTCCAAATACTGAGATAGAGTACGGTAACAAAGATACTAACCTATCATTAATCTTCTGTTCCAGATATTGAGGCAGACTAGGATAACAAAGGCATTAAGATTACCTAACTACTTGAATATGGTAAATGGCAGCCACCATCACCCCCTTGCACATGGTGGCAAGTGCTGTGCCCAATCTCATTGTGGAGCTAGCGAATCCAGCACATATGGGGCATGACAACACTGAATAGAGGATTTCTTCTAAGGGTGCATATAAAGTCAGCATAGGATCTCGTGACTGCTAAAACATGTCCAAACTAAGGTCATTGGGAGCAGTGCCTAAGCCTTGCTTGGCTCTTTCAATGGCCATGACTGGTAACTGGCTGGTCCAAGAGAAATTGAAAACTGACAGCTATCTTTTCATTCTAAGATGGAGCAATAAGGAAACTCTGGACCATCTTTTATTCAGCTGCTTCTTTGAAAGTCACTTTGATGAGGATTGGACTTTGGCATCCTCTGGAAGGGAAATCTCAAAAAAATGATTGCCTGAGGCATTCTGTAAAAGTAACAAGGTTGTAGAAACCAGGGCATTTTTTATGGAAAACACATGGAAGAGCCAAGGATATAATTAGAATAGAAGATTGCAATTTTAATAATCAAAACTGGGCTGGTTTAAATATAGGACTCGGTGGAGTGAAGATATTATCAATAGACAGGTAGAGGTTTGCTTTATAAACCTGCAGTTCTACAGAAATAGGTGTTAATATAATCAGGCTTTGGAAAGATGCCTTAATGGAGGGTGCACAGAGAATACTGTGTAGTATAAAAATTTCTGGGTCAATATAATCATTTACATCAACCAGCACGCAAAGACAAAAAACCTAGTACACCATATTACAAATAAAAAAATGTGTAGTGAAACAAACATTCCACCATATTTTTATAAATTAGAGGAACAGCAAGATGACATAATAACTCCAGGGATTTTCAGCTAGTTCAGAGCTGATGGGCAGCTCTATACTGGACTGAGAAAGAAAAATTAAAACTATGAATAAAAATATTCATGACGTAGTTGTCATGATAATATTTACTAATTGAAGTTACTTGCAATGATAGATTGAGAAACTTTATGTTATTCTTAAAGAGTAAATTATATGGCCAAGACAACAACTACTGCTGGTGGATTAAGAAAAGAAAAGATATAAAAAGGCCTGAGGAAGGTTGAATATATGCCAAACGCTTAGCATTCTCCAATAAAAAAGACAAAAAATGAGCTACCACTATCTTATAAGAGAGCCCTTTTTTTGTTTATGAACTAATAAGCATAATATTGTATGTAGGCGTAGGAATGCATTAATGCTACAAAAATGGAACTTTGCCAATGGTATAAAATATAATGGTACAAATAAGTCACTAAAACACACACACAAAAAAAATAGAATAACAAATGTCCCAGGGAAGGATGAGTGGGAAAAAGATAGGCCAAAATGTAAGGGATAGAGACTTTAAAAGATTTTTTTTTTAAAAAAAAGAAAGCAGCAAGAATAAGGCCCTACATCCAGTCTGTCATGTCTATGCTTGAAATCTTCCAATAACATATGAAGAGAATCAAGCTACTTATGAGCCAATCAGCTAATGGGTCAGGCAACAGAGGAAGGATAATAACATGACAGCAGACAAACAAATATATGCAAAAGAAAATCAATTGATGAAGCAGGTTGGATGGTGCTTTCTCTCGGAGGCAGGAGCTGTCATAAGTAGAACAAGATAACAGTATACAAACTTATAACCAAAAAGCAAAGTCACAGTGAAGAGACAGTTAAGGTAATAACTTCCCGAAGGTGGGACCTGTTGCCCACCTCAATTTAAATTCTGGCACAGCATCTTAGGAGTGAACTCTCCTGAAAGTGGCAAAGTAGACCTGGATTCTTAAGCTCATTTATACAGTTACAATAAGAATTCTATTTTATGTAGTACAAAGAAACTAGGTCTCAGAGAGAGGTCACAAACTAAGGAAGAAAGAAACAAAAGTACATACAGAAAGTAAGGACTTAGAGTTTGCAGACTAAGAAGCAAGAGAACAACAAAAGCACAGTAGAAACTACAGGCAGCATACTACCAACATGCAGATGAAAAATCAAGTCATTGTGGTAATACGATAAATTGTTAGATATGAGTGGGACCGTGGGATTCTAGTAGCAGGGAACCCCCTATGGGACACAGACAGAGGCGCGCAGACACACACACACACACAGAGAGAGAGAGAGAGAGAGTAGCATGCATAACAATTTTCATGGTGGATAACGCAGTTCTTAGGAGCAGGTGAAACTAGTCCAACATACCAGCAAACTGCTATAAGCACAGTTTACCGCCAGTAGTTAGATAAGTTGGGCCACTTTGGATCTGCCAAACTGACTAGCAGAACATACATTGACTGATCTTCACAACCAGATAATAAAATTTATAATACAAATAATTATTCTTATTCCCTCATAATGCCATTGACTTAGAATCTTTCCACTAGAAACACACAACAAATAGAGTTTTTCAGTTTGTTGGAGAGAGAATCAGCTGCAATCCTGATGCTGTAGGACTGACATTTCTTTATTTCCAAAACTCCAAATAAATCCAAAAGGCTACACAGCCTATGAATCAGATCTTCCTCAGAGTAACTCAAATGAACCAGCCCCAATCAAGAGTGATCAAGCCTCTAGATTGTCCATTTAACTAGAAACAACTAGAAAGGCGTTTGTAGACAGCTAGTAAAGTGGTGAGGTAAAAGAAATTATGCATAGGAAAAGGTTAATCACAATGATGGAGGAAAGTTAACTACAATTAGGTCCTCCTATGGGCTAATTGCTGATAAGAAGATCTTACTCTTAGGGTTTGAAACATCAGCTTTACTTCTTAATATCAAGATTCCCTTTGGACAAGAAAGTGATAGATGGTATAGCGAATGTCAAGAAAACCTTGTCCATAAAAGAGAAAAGGATGGAGCAGCTAAGCTCACCAATATAGTTTAGGATGAGATTAGCTCTCGGTTCTCCTCCTTTAGGACTTCGAGTGGAGACATAGAGCCTAATATCTCATAGTTTATATATCACTTGTTAGAGATCACCAGCAACTCATCACATTATAAATTGTCTCATAGCATGGACAAAATGCTCAAGGTGATCCAGAAAGATCATTGGACTGATTGTGACCTCCAGAAGTTACGTTTTGCAGTTGAGTCCCACATGTGGTGGATTTTGCTCCTAAACTCTATCTTATTATGGATTTCTTACTAGTCACTATTTTAGAAAAATTCAAACAGCTTTTAACTAAGAAAAGGAATCCATTTCGAATTTAGGGACTTGGACTTTGATAGTATAAGAGGCATCGTAGTCAATTCATAATTCATTTAACAAATACAAATAGGATACAAAAACCTACTTTCACAATTTTTTTATTTTATTATTACGTTATGCTACAAATCCGAGTGGAATGGATTGAAGAAATTGCTTCCTTCTCTCTCCAATCGAATATTTGTAAGTAATAAGTATGAAAAGAGATGGTGACATGGAATAAGAGAAACTTGTATTGCTTTGGCCTCTGTACTTCGGTAAGAAGGGTGATCAGGGATGACAATTTTTGGATAAGGAAAACTTCAATTGCTTTACACCTTCCGTGTGTATGTGTATGTGCGGATGAAAAGGGAGGGTTAAAACCACGAAAGCATGTCATTACAGAAACGGAAAGATCACAGACCTCCATAAATGGCCTTCATGAGGGATATCACTCTAGAAATGAGAGAGAGAGAGAGAGAGAGAGAGAGAGAGAAAGAGTTTGGGAATCTAATTGAAGAATACTTAGTCCAGTTTCTTACAAGATTTGATCAACTTTCTCATAAAGAAGAAACTTTTCTTTCTCCCCAAATGCACCAAACAACTATTAGGCATGAATAATACCATCTTGTTTCAAGATATGTTCAAATTTGGGTGCCCCTCAAAATTTCTCAAAGATCTTTAGTGACAGTCGGTTCACCTCGATGCCCAGCAACCTTGAAGTGGGAACAAACAACTCTCAAGAAGAGACAGTGGATGAGAATGTGGTCAATGGTTTACAACTTGCAAAGGGTGCAGCCAGAAAGGTTGGAACAATTCCTTCTTTCTTAGATATTCTTCTGTTTGGACCTTGTTACCGCAGGCCAAATTATAGAGCATCCCTCTCTCTTCTACACTCCACTGACAACTACCTTGGGCTCCTCTGCTATACTGAATAGGTTTGCAGAAGTACTCTCCAGTGAAATATCTCCTACCATCTAGTCAAAATGTTGTCCCTATCACCCACTTGAAAGTTCGATCTATAAAGGTGAGGCAGTACAGGATTCCGTTTCAGTTGTTGGGGAGAAAGATGCCTGTTGCCTTCATCTTCTTATCATCTTCTTATTACCTCCAGCTCGTCATTCAAATCTTTGATTTCACATAATTTGTTTTCGTTGTTTGGGAAAAAGATTCTGGTTCTTTTCAATTATTCCTTTTCATAAGACAGCATCAACTAATGCCTCACCCAAAGATTCAAACTTTTTACTTAAAACGATCACATATTCATCTCTAGTTTTACTGTTTTTGTTAGAACATGAACAACTATCATCACCAAAACACGGAAGCAGTCTTGCCTTGATTCAGCCATGGAGCCTATCAAACAGTATTAAAAGAACCAGACAATTAACAGTATTAAAAGAATCAGACAATTAGTTTCCTGCAGTCATTAAACAAAAATCCTTATGATGCGGTCTCCAACAAGAATTAAATAACAATTTCCAGATTCAACTCAAATGCCTTGCCCAAAGACTGAAACTATTACATGGAATGATCACATAATTACTCCAGCCATAACTGTTAATTATTAGAACATTAACAACCCGTCTCCCAACGCATGGAAGCAGTCTTGAAGAAATTCTTCCATGCAACCTATCCAACAGCATTAAAACAATCGAACAACAAATTTCTGGCAGTGAATTAAACAAAAACCCATATAGTGCAGTCTCCAAGAATAACTATTTTTTGCTCAAAATCGAATCCGAAACTTAGAGAACGCAAAACTAAAGCGAATGGAGTACCTTATCTCGGTGGAAAGAGACGGCTTGTTGGCCGCGGAGCAGCAAATGCGGCGAAATGTCTGCCTTCTCCTCACGGAAGGAGGACCCGAAGAAGGAAAAACCTTTTCTCTTCGGAGAAGAAGAGATTTTGATGGGAGCCAAAGGGTTCTGGAAGAGGGATTGAGGCTAGGGCATGCGATAAGGAAGGAAAAGAGCGTCATAGCAACCATGGCCGTGTTTTCTTTGATTTCCTGGAAGA
Source organism: Phoenix roebelenii (assembly GCA_025769935.1). Taxonomy (NCBI): domain Eukaryota; kingdom Viridiplantae; phylum Streptophyta; class Magnoliopsida; order Arecales; family Arecaceae; genus Phoenix; species Phoenix roebelenii. Next base: position 72,896 of record JAOXJJ010001010.1, on the reverse strand, counting down.
CTTGGAGCCTCGGTGGAGCGTCTCAAGGCCAGAAGAGGACGCGCACCAAGCTGCGTCACTCCATAGGCCCGTAACTTATCCTGATATAAATACGAGCCTTAACCAGGGAGCATGCAAATAAGAAAATAATAGTATCAATTTATGGCCATAAGATCCTGTCGGAAATAGTTTATTGGGTGCCACATGTCACACGGCCATTGGCATGGCTGAGATAATTAGAATAAGCCAGGAGAAGGAAGGAGAGGGAAGTTACATGCTGCATGTTGCTCCCACCCGTCTTAAACAGCAGGCCCCCTTAAAGTTTTTTGTTTAGGAAAAAAAATAAATAAGTATAAGGATATTGATGGAAGGTATTTCGAAAGAGAGGATAAAAACGAGATAAACCTGGGGAATACTGGATTTGAGGGTGGCCAGAAACTCCCGGGAGGAGGGAGCAGATAAAACTATCCGCATTCAGCTTGAACGATCGCAAGTAATCATCCTTCCCCATCAAAACTTGCTGCACAAAAAAAAAAAAACATAAATATCCTTTGAAAAATTTAAATTTACGTAAATATTTTTTTAAAATTTTTTTATAAAATACTATTTTTGCATAAATATTCCTAATATAACGATTCGTTTATATCATTAATAAAAATCATTTTTATTTTAATTAAAAATAAAATAAAATTTTAAAATTACTTTTTTATCTTTCATCGTCTTATAAATATTTCTTTTTGCACATTCATCCATTAAAAATATTTTAATCATTTTAATTTAAAATCGTTAATTTTTTAACGGCATTAGATAGCGTACATATGCAAAAACAAGGATAAAAAAAAGTAGAATAGCAAAATAAGTATTTTAAAGGGGTATATATATAAATATTAATTTTAGAAAAATATCCAAGTAAAATTTGATATTTAGTAGGGTTCATGTAAAAAAATATATATAAATAAATAAATAAATAAGCTAAAACCGCATAGAAAATAACTACAACGAGCGCCCCAGCTCTTGTCCTTAGTCGTAATAAAAGTAAATAAAGGAGGGCATTCCTGCCATTTTAACGAAAAAGTGATAAGCCGGCAACGGTCAAAACGCCCAGCGAGGCACAGTGATCAGCGGTACCAGCATTACATTTTAAATCATTTTAATTCTAAGGGGTGGAGGAACCGCTGACCCATGGTCAACGCAGTTAATAATTACCTTGGAGATCAGGACATTGATACCGGCGTGCTTGTTATCCCAGCCGAACTCGTTAATGGTGTCTCCGGCGCGCAGCACCACCTCGTTCCTCTTAATGTACTCTCGGAACACCCGCTTCAGGGACGCCTTGTGGAGCCACGCCGCCCCCCATAGCAACTCGTCCTGTACCTCCCTCCCCCACCATCATACTCCATTAATCTATGATCCAACGGCCCAGATTGAACGAGTTGGAGGAAAATCAGAGCTCACCTCGTATCCATGGAAGTCGCAGTAGAAGGGGCACACCGCGTCGTGTAGGCTGCTACTGTACGCCCCCCTGTGCTTGTCCGCAAACTCGAACACCTATCAACGATGTCGACGGTCCTGATCAGAAGTATATACGTAATGGAGAAGAGATCATCGAACCTGGTTCAGGTTGATGGACGTACGGAGACGGCGCGGTCGAGGAGGCGGCGGGAGTAGGGGGGTCGCGGTCGCGGAAGACGATGGACGCGGCGGCGAGGGTGGCGGCGGTCTCGCCGGCGACGTCGGAGCCGGGGTGGGCCTGGTCGACCTTGTAGACGGTCCGGGGGGTGTCCATGTCCTCGGGCCGCTCCCAGCAGGAGTGGTCGTGGAGGGCGTCGCCCACCTGGACGTAGACGACGTTGGGGACGGCCGTCGCCTTCAGGAGGTAGTCCGTAGCCCACTTGACGGCCTTGACGGCCTCCGTCATCTGGGGCCCCATGTTCTTGCCGAAGTCTATTATGCTCCACGCCATCAGCGTCGCCGTGAAGGCCATCGGGAAGCCGAACTTGACGTTGTCCCCCGCGTCGTAGTACCCGCCTGTTAAGTCCACCTGCGGTCACCGCACCGCCGACAACGTTAAAACGAGCCGAACGACATTCTAACAGGTAGAATAAAAGCCACGCAGAGCGAATGTTGCTGTGAGGGGAGAGGGTTTGTGTCAAATTCCAGCCGTCCGATCGGGAGATCGTGCGATTCTTACCCTGGCGGCGGCGCCGTCGTGGAGGGCGGAGTCGCGCCGCCAGGAGAGGCGCTGGTCGGGGGGGAGCTTGCCGGAGCGCTGGCCCTCGAAGAAGAGGATGCTCTTCCGGAGGGCATCGGAGTAGTCATGCCCGGAGGCGGCGGCGGGCCGGAACGACGTCGCCAGGAGCGTTATCAGCAACAGCAAGGGTGCCGGCCGAGGCGCCATTGCGTGCCGACCGAAACGCTACGGTTAGAGAGCTCACGCCTTCTCTTTTTCTCAATCAACGGCTATTCATTCGCACGAATAAATAAAGAAGGGGATGGAAGGGGGCATGTGGAGGACTGGAGCGATGGCACTGTACTGGGGAAGGAAGAAAACTGCTTCACGGGCCAATTCACGTACCATATTGGTTCATTATGACGTGTTACAACGGTTCTCTCCGTCAACCCTGCCGTGAACTGAGCCAATGTCCTCATGCCATATGGCGTGAAGCTTCGTTTGGTACGTTTATTGGGCTCCGTAGTCTTCGTCGGAGGCGCATCGGATTCTGAGAGTGCGTGACACGTGGCGAGGGGAGGGGCCGTTGCGGCGCGGCTAACGATGAGGAGGAGGGGGTGGGGATTGACCAGGTTCGAACCGGATGCGACCGGTCGAACCGGAGTGGAATCACGTGATGGCGGTTTGATGATGCGTTCTTTGTCGAGGACCGGTCGGGTTGTCATCAATGTGAACGTTGGAGGTGGTTTGGAGAGCCGTTATCTTGGAGGGGAGCGGAAGGAGACGTGAGAGAGAGGGTAACAGACTAAAAAGGCCATTTTGATGGGTTGGATTTGTCCTGAGATTTGGCAAGGGATGATGAGAGATAGAGCTCATTTTTATTAGTAGGAAAGGGGGCTAATCAGTTAGTGTTGTTTATACTTTCAATGCTATCATCCAAGCATAGAGACCAGATGAAAAGAGCTGGAATTCTCAGAGGCCAAAAAATGTATAATTTTCTCTTTGTTTTTATTGTTGTTCTTTTGTTGTTGTAAAGCTGAGAGCCTGATCAAATCTAACAAGCACGTCGCCTACAGCTCATGGCTAAATTACTTGTTTCCATTAATCCCTGCATTTTTATCGTTTAAAAACTTATCCACGAATAAAATATACTGCCTCAATCCTGTCTCCAAATGGAAGAAAAATGAAATGAATGTTCAAGTGTACCTTTTAAATAATATTTTAGTTTTAGTTTGTCTATTTTGTCTTCTCCATAGTTAAAAAAACTCATCTCTCCCGAGTCAACTCTCCTTGGTAAGTTTTGAGTCAACTGAGTAGAAGATGGCTTTTGTAGGATTAGTTGACGTGGTTGACTTGTCGAGTTCCTCAAAACTCGGTCTGACTTGTTACAGTTTTTAAAATTGAATCATTTAAAACTATCTTGTTAGCATAAACGGCTACTCATTCTTACCAAGATACAGATCATATATGGAACTCTTTATTTTTACGTACCTAAACGGTATCTAAGTCGATCCAAATTTGGTCCATGCTAACATAATATGGGGTTTTTCATTTTATAGGTTTTAGCGTTGGACCATGCCGAAAGGATTAACCCCTGATGAAGGTATGATTAAGGGATTTTAAGGGTGATGTTGCCATTAGATTTGAGGGTAAAGAGTAAATAATTGGCAACTGATTGAGTGAAACCAATCTCAAGTAGCGCAGTAGAGAATTTGGAAAATCAGTTATGAGTGGCTTGTCTCAGACCATATCTTCACGATTGATTCTTTATTAAGAGCATATTGATCAGAATGCATGAGTATATTTATCTGATTAAGATCCCTAAATTGGGCTTAGAGCCCTAGGTTAAATCTGTTAACCATAATTTAGACATGTTGCTGTTTGAAAAGATGTCGCCCATTGATTATCTAAAACACAGATAACATGTTGCTTATTAATGTGCCTTTAGGGAAGTGTTGACAGGGATCTCAATTTATAGTAATGTTTTGCTTCAATGTATCAGAACAAGCTATACTCCATGGCTGTTTTCTTATCTATTTCAGCCTCAGTGCATGCTCTAACCAGTATGTGCCAATTTCCTTGGACCTATGAAAAACTTGGAATCCTTCATCATTTCCACATGGTATGGCATTGGTATACTCGCCCTCTTAATTTCATTTGGAAATTAGACAGTTCACAGTGGCAAAGGACTCATAGAAGCACAAAGGTTAAGGATGGGTTCAGCTAGAAAGAAACTTTGTGAAGGCAAAGAGTTTGTGATAATGGAGTTCCCAAGCCAGTACTTGTCTGAGTCTAGTTGACATATTTATGAAAACAAATAACTGAAGATTTGGTGGAAAAGGTTAATTGATTATTGTGGGGCATTTGGATATATATAGATATATATATATATATATATATAGATATAGATATAGATATATATATATATATATAGGAGGGTTCAAGTTGGGTCCATTTGAGTAGGTTCTGAGAGCCACCTAAGCCATTTTGTTCTACAAGTATTCAAGTTTCAGTCAGGTTGTGTACATGTCCAAAAAATGTAGGACAATAAAAGTGGGGTCTAAATTGAGACACAAACAGACCCATCACTTCATCCAACTTGGTTCCATAGTCATATTGGCACAGGATTGGGATTGGATATTGGGTAAAACAAACCCATTTGTGTCCAAACATGGTTAAAATGTCTCATTGAATCTGAGATGATAGCAAGTCATAAATAAGAATTTCCTTGTTAAATCAAAAATTAAATAAAGTCACATCACACAAAACTAAAAAAAAGACCACTAGATCTAATGATGACTAGAAAAGTTAACCATCCAGATGAGGTTAATCAAGAAAAATCTCAAAGTCACAGATATTTTAACTTTTGCAAATAAGGAAACACCAAAGAGTTGTACCCATCAAATGTATCCAATAAGGGCCTTTAATATTTTAGGAGAAGCTCATGATAACAGATTATTTCATATCTAGAGTTTAATAGAAGCACTAAATTAAAGAAGGCAGGCAACTTCATGATTTTCTAATATCATATTAAGATTAACTATGACAATAGAGTGTTAGTTTGGAATTATCTCAAGGTAGCAAAAGGTATTCTACAAGAAATGGTTGGTCCAATGGGCACATAATAAATAGACATTTGGTAGGAAATGCAAGTCATCCATCTTAGAGTCCCTGGACCATGTCGCTGCTCTTAAAGTGTCAATTTCAAGGAAAATTGAGCTTAGGTTGCTTTTCCTAATTCACTTTATTATAGTCTAGTTCACTTAATTATATAACTTCAAAAGTGTTTATATAATGAAGTTTTCAATAGTTTAATTTGTTGACACTACTTGAAAACAAACATGACACATTGCTCAATCACTCCCGGTCTACAAGATGTATGCACAGACATAATAATTGAGAGGCTCACACAGAATGCTTGTGCTCCATGGACTCTTATTTCACAGTACAAAAGATCAACACTACAAAAAGCTTCTTGCAGTAGAGTTCATGGCCTTGAACAATACTAAAATGCCAGCTGCTAATGTAACACAACTAAATTATTTCCAAAAAGTCATCCAACACCTGAACCTGATGGGAAATTCCCACAGCTTTCACATAGTTATATGCTTCCTCCATATTCTTCCCTTTCACTTTTCAGAATCCCCATAGTTTCTTGCCTGCTTATGTAAGGCACAGTCAGGCTCCCTAAGTGCTAAATAAGAAATCACCTTTTGAATTCTCTCATGCTTTTAAATCCTTAATCTGATATCATGCACTTGTCCATAGGCAGTATATGGTCTTTAACCTTTAAATGACTTTTCAAACACAGGTTTTGAATTGTGAAACTCTCAAATGAAAAGTTACTTAAATTTCATTCTCCATTTCAATAATCCAACATGGAGTTCCCTAAAAGTCTAAAAATGGACATAAGGCCAGGCGAGAAATATCATTACCAATTCAATGTGCTTACATAACAATTAAAAAAACAACAAATTAAGGAATAAGCTAATTATTATATAAAAAAAATCATTCTATCACCAAATTCACCACATTTTAGAGCATTGACACATGGAGCAACAAGGAAACAAGTTTAAAGGAAATGGAAAGATGACAAGTAAAAGAAGGTACATATTTGAATAAGGTGGACAGGTCATGATTCTTTACCAGGAAAGTATAACATAAAGATAACTACATAATGGAAACAAAACAACTGGTTGTCATTTCATCCTACTAACTTGTATTATATGAAAAAGATCATTTTTTTCACCTAACAGAGACTAGCAAGGGTTTTCTATTTTAAGCTGAAGAAAATGACATCAATGAGAAGAGAAAATCAATAGTCCATGTTGGTCAAACTGATCTGCCACATAACTGTATTTGAAATCCAGGATCAAATTCATAGATTCCAAATATTATCTTGATATCCCTGATCTATATCAGCATAAAATAACTGCAAGGTCGCCCCAAACCAGATTTTGACAACTCTCTCCAATAAATATTTCTAGGCCAAATTATGTAGCTTGTACTGCCAATGTAAACAGATATTGGATAACACATATAATATAATTTTTACAAGTCAAAATTTATTAATCTCCTTAGTACTTCCATGACTCTCTTTTCTCAGAGGTAAGTCGGAAAAAACATTGCATAAAACATTACTCTGAATGTTGTCCTCAGTCAAAATCCAAATATTAATATCTAAAAGTCTATTCAATCAAACAAGAATAAGGAGGCAAACAACACCATGAAGGGCAACAAGGAAGAATGATGAGGAAATACAGGTAATAGAATTGTATGAGAAGAAATACAAGCAAACACTGATAATTCCAACATCATATTGTATCATTCATGAGAAAATCCTTTCCCTCGTCCCTTTTTTTTCTTAAAGAGGTAGCGGAAGTTCATTAGATAACAAATAGGCCAAGAGTAGGGATGCAAAATCCTCATATGTCATGTATCAATAACAAACAGCAAACAGGAAAGTATTCTCTAATAATGCAACTGTAAGCTTATTCTTTGAGAAAGCACAAAAAATCAACACCAATTTCATTTTCATCTTGTAGCACAAATTCATTCAGCAATCACTAATAGAATTCGTCCATGAATTAATAAACCATGATCCTACACACACACATTTTGGAATACAGAGAACATGGAAGCATGACAATGCTACCATTTACCATTCCAAAACCCCAAGCAAACATGAATATCATATTGAATTATCAAACCATCAAAATAATAAGTGACAATTCTAAACATTGCATATTTTAGCCATATCCAAGAGACAATATATTCCAGCAATTGTCAAATTTGATTAAATTTAATAGTGTCAACCAAACAAACAAGATCCCTCTCATCGAGTCAACATTACCATGACCATCAAAATTTAACCAGAAGATCCTCATATTTCCACAAGTCTCAAGACCCTTCATGACTGATATCCATCAGTTACTAATTTCTCAGGGAAGTAATGGGAATAGTAGCAGTAAACTAGAAGAAAGCAGAAAAGGCCAGTATATCACCGGCCCTGCACCATGTTCGTGGGGTTGAGGCCGAGCAGCATGTTGTTCCCTTCAGGGAGGTAGACAACATTGGGCGACTTGGAGAGGGTGGCAGCGATCTCCCTTGCAGCCTCGATCCTCCTGAGCTCGAGAATCCCCGTGCCGACAGCAGCGGTGGCATCAGAGATGAGCTTGGCAGCCTCGCTCTCTCCCTCGGCACGGATGACTGCAGCCCGGCGCTCCTGCTCCGCGCGCGCCACGAGGAATTTGGACCGCTCGGCCTCCTGCTGGGCGACCTGCTTCTTCTCGACGGCCTGGGAGAACTCAGCGCCGTAGGAGAGGTGGGTGATGGCGACGTCGTCGAGGACTATGTTAAAGTCGCGGGCGCGGCGGACGAGGGCGTCGCGGACGAGGGCGGAGACGTGGGGCCGCTCGGTGAGGAGCTGGTCGGCGTTGAACTGGGCGACGACGGCCTTGAGGACCTCGTTGCCGATGGACGGGAGGACCTTCTCGTCGTACTCGGTGCCGAGGGAGGTGAAGATGGTGGGGAGGCGGGGTACGTCGGGGCGGGAGAGGAGGCGGAGGGTGAGGTTGACCATCTGGAGGTCCTTGGTGCCGGACTTGGAGGTGAAGGTGTGGGGGCGGGTGCGGATGTCGAAGATGTAGGGCTTCTGGAGCCAGGGGATCAGGAAGTGGGTTCCCTCGCCGACAGTCTCGTCGAGGACGCCCCGGAACCGGTCAAAAAGGACGGCGCGCTCGCCGCCGTCCACGGTGTAGAGGGACGCATTCACCAGGCTGGCGCCGACGCCGAGGCCTATCGCCGCCCGGGCCAAGTTCGTTAGAAACGACGCCGCCGCCTACCCGCCGCCGGCCGCCATTTCGATCGACCGCTGCTGCTCGGGTGACGAAAACCCTAAACCCTCAATTTGTGGTCAGGCGTTTTGTTTGCCTCCTGAGGAGGAAGGAGAATGGGGGTACGGTGCTCCGCAGGGTCAGCTGAGGGTCTAGAATACTCTTATTGATGGTGACGATAGATCAAGGCCGTCTGATTCATCGACTTCCATGTTCATGATTATGCGAGGCCCTCATGAAATGAACACAAAAATAAAAAAGTAGAGTGTTTTTATTTGTTAAATTCCCAAAAAAAGTGTCTTTTATTTGTAAAATCTTATGTCATCAAGGAATCACGTTATGGTAATTTTCTTCATGATTATGAGGTCGGGGGGTGTTGATGGTAATAAAATATGATAGATTTTCTTTAAACTATTATAAACAACGATTTAGTGAGTATATGAGATCGTAAACCAAGTACAAGATTAGGGGAAGATGGTGTTTGTTGAGAAGGTTGGTTAGATCAAGCAGGAAGATAAAAATGGTGGAGCCCGGAAGAAGTTTGACAAGTTCGACCGAGAGACATTCTTCCATTCTCAACAAAAGGGTTAATGACTATTGAAATCTTCTTTGAGCCAAAATAGTCAATGGAATAAAAACTGATAATAAACTAAAATTTTGGATATAAACTAGAAATATTTGGTTCAGCGTCAAGAAGGCCCAAAGTCAAAGGACAAAAATAAAGTGGACAATTTTTTTCTGAAATTTTCAAAAATTCTATCTATTTTCAGAATTTGCAGAAAAAGAGGAGTTCGATTTTCTTGTTTTTGCAATAATGTTCAATTTGAAATTTTCTAGCTCATTGTAACAGTACCATGTAACTAGCCCGGAAGAGGCTAGTAGGCTAGAAAATTTTATTATAAATCTTCCCCATAAGAACAAGCAATCAGACAACTTTCATGAAAATGGTAAATTTTAGGCCACAACAGAGGCCTACCATAATGACCCTTCCTTTAGTTCTGAGACTAGAAGGGCTTTTGAACATCCCACCTCACAGCTGCCTGTTGGAAGAAAAAAAAAAAAAAAAGCCAATTGCTTATGCAAGAGGTAGTGGTCCGTACAATAAATGTTTTTTTATATATTTTCATACCGCTCATATGTTAGCTAAAGCTTTTTTTTTCACTATTTATGTATTTATGATAACCTAAAAGAGAGAGGTTATGAAAATTAGAATACTTTGTTGATTCATACTTGACTCACCATTTATACACCTTCTAAGGCATAATAATTTTATATTAAAAAAAGTCAAACGATCCACACATGCCTTCATGGTAAAAGCAAAATTTTGAGATTCAGTCCTATTCTCTGGCATAACAGCAACAAAATGTAGTATATTTTTACTACAAGCTTCACTTCGATCATTACTTTGATCTAGATTTGAAATTGTATGAAAAGTCAAATAATTACTATTTTTGTAGATATGAAAATTTGTTCAAAGTCAAAAATAGTGATTTTGGAATTCGGCGGGCAATTATTCTTTTGCCATTCGAATTGCCTATAAAGATTTTGGAAATATTAGAACAAATAATAATATATCTGATGTAGAATTTATTCAGAATAAAATAATTAGTGAATAGAATACATTCATTAAACGGTGGTAGAATAATTTAACAAGTAAATAAAATAATAAAAGAATGATATTGAGAAGTGCCCTGAGAGATGGAGGCACGTCTATGATGCTATCTTTGAAGTAGTTTAAGCCCTTCATGCTGCATTGGGTTCTTGTGCACATCTACTCCAGAGATACAACTATGCTTGCCACCTACCGAACTAGCATTCATTTACATGGAATGATGAACTTCAAATAGGCAGCTTTCTGACACTCTTAACTCTTATAAAATATTAAATAGAGAAATGAGAATAAAGAGATAAAGAGATATTGAATATACCCAAAGAACAGGAGATAAAGAGAGAGAGAGATTGAATATAGAGATAAAAGCACGATCATCAGTGAAGCCTTTGCCAACTGAAAATATCTCCCCATTACAAGAGAAGACTTTTGCAACCTCTTTACCCCTAATCTATCAGCCTCTTCTTTTCAAGTCCCTCTAGTTTCAGAGTTGCACCTTCCTGTCTTGCTTTTCTTCTCCATATTTAACCTCATTTCATATTCATGGCTCCATCTAGAACCGAAAAGTATTTAGAAAATCCATAAGACAAATTGGTACCTGTCCAATCTAGGGTTGAGGATCCAAAGCAAGGCATGTTCTCAGAAGAAAATGTCTCTTCTTTTGCTGGTGAAGATAACAACTTCTCCTGTCCACCAACACTAGAAAAAACCTCAAATTTGCATGCATCAAAAAAAATAAGTGGTGGAAAATGGGCCAAAATTGAAAACAATTCTGCGTACTTAAATTTGCCTTGCTAACGCAACCACCCCCAATGGGCAATCTAGGGGGCTTAAACAGGAACGATGATGTTTAGTACCCATGAGATTTTTAACAAAAATAGTAACTGAAAGCAATTCCAACCCTGTTCTTGACTGAGGGTATAATTGGCCTGCTTTTGTGTGAGAGACCAAAGAAAACCAAAATCTGATCTTCAGATTCATTTATGAGGGGGCAAAACACAAATACAGTTTTACTGCCTCCTTCCCCTCCCCTTCTTCGAAGCCTGCTGCTCCACCTGTTCCTTGCCTGATACTTCTGATATGTCAGCTGCAAAATCAAGAAGAAAACCAATGTGCAAAACCTTAAATGAGTGAACTTTTTGTTAGCAAGCATTACTAGGATGTGATCAAGGAACAATACCATCAGGGCCACGGGCCATCAAAGTGAAGAATATGTTGTTGAGCTTCTCCATCTTTTTTGCATCCTGGGCCTGATCTGTCTTGAACTTCAGACACTGCAAATATCATGTTCTTTGTATCAATGAACCTAGGATACATTGAAGATTACTTGGTTGGTTACTGTGAATGCTGATGCAAAAATAGACTTCATGCAAACTAAAGCTTGCCTAACATATTTTAAAAAGAATTATACAACTTCTTTTCTTACAAAATACACATAAAAAAGAATTCAAAAATTTAATAGCAAAAAATTCCCAAAATTGACCAAATGGCACATGTTTCACTAATGCTTACTTTCTTCACTTTTAAGGTGTACTCCACTGCCACTGTAAATAGATCCGGAAGTTATATTTAGCCTAGATATATTAAACGGCATTGTAGATATAGCATTCATTAGACATTGCTCCCATTGTTGACCATGTTTGTGAAACTTTCTAGAGTATCCAAAAACCTGCAGTGTCTCCCAACAGAAGTTTGTGTATCTGATACAACTTCAGAGAGGGTGTATGTTCATGAGAGATTTGAGAAAACCACTTACATCAACAAAAATGATAAAAAAAGAAAAAGAACTAGTAGCATGAATTAGAAACCATAGGAAAAAACAAATTAAAGGTGAAACTTAGCAAATTGTTTTAAAAGACTAATAAAAAAATGAAATGCACAACAATGCATGGATTATCCATAAAATATAGTCAAATATTTCAAAAAAATAAAAAAAAACGCAAAACAGCCAAAATAGCGCAAATGAAATTCTAAAAATAAAATGAAGAATGACTGTAGACTTCTTCAACAGATTCAAGAATTGTGTGACAATGCTTGTGTGTCATTACAAAATTCCAAGCAATAAATGCCTTCCCTCCTCCTTACAGATTAAAATTGTAAAATTTTAGCTTCAAAATTTGTTTAAGTTTGGTAGAAGAGAATGGTTGCCATCAATGAATGATAAGTAAAAACAATATAAGGTTAGTTGATGTTAAACATGATTTCAAAAGAAATTGTTACATTTAGATTGTTTTAGTGAAATGTAAATGTAACAGTTCATGCTCAAGAGCGCACATGATTGATGACCGAAGTTCCACAAACTAGATTGTCAGAGAAAATAATGCAACAGAATAGTAATCATGTAATTTTCTTAAGTTGAATTCCAGTAATCAAGTATCTGGATAATCTTTCAGGCTCGATATGTCAACTTACAAACTTGCAAGTTCCATGCTTTTACTGTTAAGGCAAATTAAGGATCTGGGAACCTTGGATTGAAAATAGGATAGTGCATTATAGAAAGAAGAATCTATAAATCATATTCAAAGAAATAAAACGAGTCATCTTCAAAGAGAATGTACCCATCAGTGAAAATTGAAGTTAAGACCTTCATTCTTTTCTCTGTACACATTTAGCTTCTCTCAGTTACACTATAATACAAGATATTGCCAGACAATTTTCGCAGCTATGTACAAATTATTCTAATCATGCAGCAATGTCAGTGATAACTGGCTGACAAGATCATTATGTTTAGAGCTTTGCCACAATACAGATCTCCCTAAAATCTTCTTCAAACATTTGTTTTCTTAGCACAACAAATGACATCATTCTGTACTCTCTACGACTAAACTCTTCCCTTGATCTGGCAGAAGCAACTAATCATTTGATAGCAATGACTCCAAAATTGACCCTGCCATGAGGATAGAAGAAGTATCTTCCCTGATGGAGGATGAGCATTAATGGCAGCGTAGGTCAGTCTCCAAAAAAAATCCAAAAAAATAATAAAAGAACAAGATAATTTCCAAATCAGTTCTTAGAACACCCACTGCAAATGTCATAAATAGTGGTACAGAATCATCTGTTGGAAGTTCACTGAATTTCATGAGAACCATGCATTCCACACTATAAGGTCATTCTGTGTTTATATGAATAAAACTAGTAACTACCGACCGCCATTTTGAGGATCTACTAAATCATCTGAAAAACATCCACTAGCATCCACTCTTTCCACAAACACAAAAGTAAATAGAGATGCATTACATGTTCATAAAATCACTTGTCGAACTACACATAATCACCTTTTTCTTGTAACCATAATTAGCAAAGAAGTTTCCCAACCAAAATACATATTTTAAATGACTCAAGCATAAGAGCCTCATTTAAATTAAGTAATAGAAGAAGATTTTACTCACAATCAAACAAAAGAAATTAGGAATTCATGTGCTTTATTGTAGTTCAAGTCCAAATCTCTTCCATTAATTTTTAGTAAAATTGTAATTTCTTCAATAGAAAAAAGGAAATCAATAAAGTTGCTTATATCATTAAATATGATTCATTCTATGTAGATATAGGAAGGGTAATTGAACAAAGATCAACAGAGGATATCCTTCTAGAGGGGAAAATGTCAGCATACATTCTTTATTGACTTGGAGAAAGCATACAACAGATATCAAGAAGGGAATTTTTTTGGATTTATGAAGGAAATATTTATATAAGAGATACATTAAAACCATTAAGGACATTTATGCAAGAAAAGCTATAAGCTTTAGGAGTTCCTTACTGCATGCAACAAGCGTATTTCTAGTCACGATAAACCCGTACAACTGCACCAAGGATTCGCAGTTAGCCTATTCCTTTTTATACTAATAATTACCAGAGAACTTGCTTTTAAAATTTGCAAAAAGTAGTATGGCATATATTATTTGCATAGGATATAATTTTGAATGGCAAAAGAGTAACAAATGATATGCTAAATTGAAAATATGAAATAAAACTTTAGGGGAAAAAGCTACAGAGCCATGCCTATATTCTCTACATGGTCTCCCGCTCTTTTAGAAATCAGATAGTCTGGTTATGTGAGAACCATTACAACTATCCCACTCTTTTAGAAATTGGGTAGTCTGGTTATGTGAGAAACATTACAACTATACCCCCTAAATCCCATCCAACTTTTGAAATGGAGAAGAAGAAGAAGAAGAAGAAAAAGAAAAAGAAGAAAGTCTGTCAATCTCTCTACCTCAACCAAATTCTACATCAAGGAAACCTACCTCTCCTTCCCTCCCTTATCTTTCTCATTTCCATCTAGCTATAATGCAAACCCAATACTTTTTCTTCCTCCTCTTTCAGAACCCCATCTACGTCTCTTCTGAACCACGTCTCTCTCACTCTCTGTCTTCTAAAATCTCAGAGAGCCATCCTCAGAAAATCTCTCTCTCACTCTCTCTCTCTCTCTGTGTTATTAACTCAAAAAGCCCCCACCAACTCCATATAAACAAGTTTCCACATTTTTATCTTGAAATTCTATCTTCATTTGTCCATAATCATTGGGAACAAAAATTCAAATTTGATGATTTGATGTAGAATAGGCCACAACTAATTATTTATGAGAGAAGGCTAGAAATAATTATTATCAACTCAAACTTTATGAATGCAAATTATTTTAATGCATCTGATCATCACTTGTAAATAACAAATCATGGAAAATCAAATGCATTGCAGAAGTTGAAATTATCCTTCCTACAAAGCGAGGAAAAGGAATTGACACAATATTACCTACTAAATGATCTTTGATCTAGATTAGGTTGCTGCATGGAAGGTATCTTACTCCCACCTCTTGCAATTGTTAAGGGGTCCTAACACGGAAACTAGAAGGATAGTGGATCAATGTTGGAAAGGAAAGATAAGGTGGGAAGGGGAAGACAGAGGAGAGGAAATTAGAGCGAGAAAAAATAAAAATGTAGGAGGGCACAATTGAAAGGTTGCTTCCTATGACCCTTAGCTGAACCGGAAAGGCCGATTTTCCTCGTGATTGCAGGTACCTAGCCCTGCAGTAGCCAATCAGGGGGTGTCAGGGATTCACGTAGAAAACTTATGTAAGGCTACCTATTATTGCTCAAACTTTGGAGAACAAAGATATCACTAATCGGCTCTGTTATATGAAAAATAATGGAAAGATAGATGAAAACAAATATGTTTTCATGTGATCATAACAGAACTTTGTAGAACAGTGCTTCTAAGGTATCATGTGATTATGGAATATCTTGGCAAGTAAGAAACTTATAGAACAATGATAGACCTACAACATTACATAGCCAAAAATGTTGGGCAATATAAAGGGTCCAAGAAAACAAGCTGAATGTAACAGAACTGATGATGTTTAGATGGATGCATGATAAGAAAAGAATAGAATGAGAAATGAACATATTAGAGAAGATGTAGGGATCATACCAATTAAGAACAAAGTGCTGCAGAATTAATTGAAATTGTATGGTATGCACAGGGGCTTCCAGTATGCACATGGATGACAGATTTGAGAAAGGACATTTAAACCCTCGATGGTCTTGAGAAAGGACACTAAGAATCTTGAAATAACATCGTATGTTTCCTAGAATAGGAACATTTGATTAACAAGGATTCTTAAAGCTAACCCCAAATAGTCAAGATAAGTTTTGATGATTATGGTTGTGGTATAGTCAAGAAATTTTATCAGCAATTACTCAGACCCAAGGATGTTCCATTAAATAGGGATGTTCATATCAGGGAGCATGCAACATGGCTCATCAACAACAGTAACTAACACATGCAATAAATCCTCTTCAAATCTCTATGTGAAGCGACGCATTCCAACCATCCAAGCAAGTCCATCAACCCAATATCAACATTAACTGAATGTACATGAATACAACTTCAAAATCCAAATATCATTCCAAAACATCATGCTCTTCAACCCACATCCCACCCTTTCTCAACAGAAAAGAGCTTCAACAACTCTGACAACTTTAGCTTCTGAAGATTCATTATATTTATGCTCATTTTTTCATTGTACAAACTTCAACAAAAACAAGCTACAATACACTTAGCTTCTGCAAACTCTTCTATTGATCAATTATTTTGATCATAATATTATCCTGTTTAATTATTAGATCAATCTTTTCTTTATTGATGTCGTTACAAGAAATAGAATTAAATCTCAATCAGTTCAAAGCACCTACCACAGTTAATCTGTAATTGTCATACTGTCCAGTTGACTAACTGCCATCCATGGTAATATTTTAAGGAATGTGACACAATATGACATATTATAATTGATACATACAGTTAGTTTAAACTTTCATCAAATAGAAGCCAATAAACATAACACACACACACACACACATATAGAAGCATATGAGAGCAATTATAATAAACAGACAGTATAAGAAAATGACTTTGCACTCACAACAGAATTATATCTTTGGTGTTGAAAATGGGAACATAAGCCAGTGGATGTGATCTTTCAGGCTAAAATGCCTATGTAAGAGAGAGAGATAGAGAGAGAGTCACATGTTTGACGGCCCCTTGTCTATGCATCAAGTCACTGAAAATCAGTACATAATATCATGTCACTAAAATTATATGTACTAAGAAGTTTTGATGCATAGAGGAGAGGCCCAACATGTGGTTTTTCGTATGTAGGAATGTTAGGGATTCTATAACACAATTTAGGATTTGCAATTTTCAACCACCAACAATAACTTTTGTATGGGTGTAAATTCCTCTCCTTACACCCTATGTGTATTACAACTGCACCCTATATGTATAAAGAATACTTAGTTACATTTAGCTTGAAGTAACATTAAATATAGCTTCAAAGGAATACTCAGTCGAGGACTCATAAAACCAACCAAATAGTTGGAACAATGCTTGACAGTTAATAATTGTTGCAAACTAGAGACAACTGCCAAAATGAGTTAAGGCTAATAATATGCTATGATGGAAGGGGGACAACGGTCAAATTGTAGCTTATTCCTCGTAATTTTCTTTAATGAGTTGACCTCTAACTTTAGAAAGCCAAGAGCTTCTTGGTGTGTGAAGCATGATAGAATGAGGGCATTAGGAATGTGTTACCTAGGTCGTAGACTGTTAGAATTTTCTCATTAACAAAGATGAAAGTATATTATTTGTGTCATTGTATAACTATGATCATGGAGTTAAGATTTCAACAAAGTTATATATCTAAGAGAACTTTGTTAGAAAAGACTGTTTTTATTCAATTGATGAAACATTTTCATTAGAAAGCCTTACTAAAATGCATATTTGATCCCAAAACTAGATAAATAAATTTTGACATGATAGTAAATGATGGGGTTTGCTCCTAACTAATGTATTACCGCAAGAAACAAAGGAACAAATGAAAATTAAACTAAAATTTGAAAATTTTGGACAACCTTCATGGGGATGGAGGTCTAAAGTTAAATTGATGAATCCCAGAAAGATGAGAGTTCAGAAAGCTAATATGAAAAGCATTTGATAAGGTTTTCATGGTTCATGATAACCTTTGTTGAAATGATCACAGGGATAAAGGAAAGCAGAGTATATACATAACCAATTATGCATATGGGTGAGATAAACCTTTACATTATCATGTTCAGTTCCATCATAAACAGAACATGGCTAGATAACTGACTTGTGTCAATTTCTTTTAGAGGATGTTGGTGGCAAACACATAAGTATAAAGTATGGACAAGAACCGATGCCCCTTATTTTGTATATAAATTCAGGAAATGCTCACATTCCAAATCATGACTAAATGATTACCCATATATATATGCAAAATAAATGAGATGTCCAAGATTATGTTATCAAATCGTGCAAATCAAAATTAGGACAGAGAGAAAACGAACATCATATCCAGGCCATGCATTCACTTTTCCTATCTCAACTTACCCGATTCAAATTCAGAACACTCATCCTCCTAACTATTTATACGAGTTTGTGATGCAGCCATCGTAAACCAAATCAACGTGACATTGACCCATCCGGGAATTCCATAAGAATCAAGAATTGCCATACAATTTGTTCACACCTCTATTCTCAGCGGCAAGCCAATCAATCTACTAGAGAATTGCACGATAAATCTCCAATTCACTACAAATTTTAAATAAATTACTAAAAATAAACCCTAGATTTTGAAGAGATTGCTAGAGGGTTTGGGAGTACACCTCACGGTTGTCGGTAACCTTGAGGATCAGCTTCCCGTCGCAGTGCCTATACTTCATCACGTACCGGGACTACTCGATCAAAGAGATTAAAATCAAAAGAACAGGAAAAAGAAGAGATCAAATGAGAGAGGAATTAAAAAGAAGGAAATATGGGATTTAGAGGAATACCGATTGGGGATCCGCGCGAAAGAGCTGCACGGATCTCTCCACGAACTCGTCCCAAGAAGCGATGTAAACCATTGGATTCAGAAATTTGGGAGGCGCTGGGTGACGAAAACCCTGAACCCTCAATTTGCGGCCGGGGTCTTTGTTTGCCTGGAGAGGAGGAAGGAGAATGGAGGTACGGTGCTCCGCAGGATCAGGTGAGGGTCTAGAATATTCTTATTGATGGTGACGATAGATCAAGGCCGTCTGATACATGGACTTCCATGTTCATGATTATGCGCGGCTCTCATGAAATGAACATGAAAATAAAAAAGTGGAGTGTTTTTTATTTGTTAAATTCCCAAAATAGTGTGTGTCTTTATTTGTAAAATTTTAGCGATGATCGTCTGGCAAATTTTATGTTATCAACGAGTCACTTTAATGGTAAATTTTCTCATCATTCCGATATCGGGTGTTGACGGTAACAAAATAAGATAGATTTTCTTTGGCAGTTTCACTTCCACCTGAATCTAAATATAAAATTTTATTAGAATTTTTTATAAATATCTTTCTAAAATTTAAATTTGTATGAATATTTTTTTAAAATATATATTTATTTATGCATCATTATAAAATACTGTTTTTGCATAAATATTTATAATATAATATAGTTAATAAAAAACATATTTTATTTTAATTAAAAGTAAAACAAAATTTTGAAATTACTTTTTTATCTTTTATCATAATCATCTTATAAATATTTTTTTTGCACATCTATCTATTAAGCATAAATGATGAATCAGCCTCTAATTAGTTGAAGGATGTGAGGATATTCCTAAGCCTCAATAGCTCACAGATCTCGGCCCTCTTCACCAATTAGTTTACTTCTTACCTCCTCCTCTTGAATCAAAACCCTAATTAAGCATTGGAATAAGGAAGGTATTAGGGAGTAGTGGGGATATGATCCAGGAGGATCGACCACATTAAGAAGCTGAAGTACAAACCAAATTTTCAGAGACAATTATTTGGCTATACAATGCCCGATTAAAATGATTTTTTTTAGATCAAGTAACTTTTTGACATCTACAATGCCTCCGAAAAAACTTGGTATAGCTAGTGATCAAGCTCAAATTACATCATTTGGACCCCGAAATAGGCCACTCAACCGGATTTTTTCTTTTTTTTTGAAGAAAGATTTTGACCAGGCATATATCTCAATTTAGAAAGATTTACACAAAATGATAGAAAATAAAGTCAATATAGAAATTGAGATCTATCTCTCGTAAACATTTAGCTTTTGAATATTTATTTCTACTAATTTTATTTATTTTGGTAAAGCTAGTCTTATTTGAACTAGGAGAGAATCTAACCTGAATTATACCAAAGCGGACCCTGCTATTGTTATGTATCTCAATTTATCAATCATCAATAAAAGAAAAGTGAACATATTTGCCCTTTCTCAAGTCAACCCTTATCACCAGTCTAATGGAACACAATAGGCAACAAAATTCCATGCGTACATGAAGGAAAAAAATTCCCCCTTATTTCGATTAATTACAGCCGAACACCATATAAAGCAATTCTTAAAATAAGAAAGGACTAAAATCTCTCAATAGTTGAGCCAACTCACGCCTACATGTCACTTACATGATTGGAGCCCTTTCTACATATGGAAATCTTATAAAACAGTATAATATATACATATAAGATAATATATTCATATAAATTAAATTGAAACAAATTAATACAAGACCAGAAGTTATGGTGAACAAGTCTATAATGTTCACCAATCTTGCCTAGGTCTGGTGACTCTTGTTGAGTTCTATATATTTTTGACCTGGTTCTCCTAAGCAAAAGTTTGAGCTCGTTCATATTTAAATTAGAGCGTGAAATTTAATGCATCCTTCACGAACAAACTCTTGAAAACTCCATTAAATTTAAATGTAATAGAGTAATGGCTTCCAACAAAAATGAATTTGTTAGTAAAATGAGCCTTAACCTCATTGGCGGTCTTCGCCACTAAGCAATTGGCTCAAGAGGCTGAGTTTGGGTCCGAAAAAAGATCAAATAAGCTACTGTGTTGGGTTTGGTTCTTAAAATATACCTTAGAGCCTTATTGGATTGGAATTACGTACATGTTGAGCCATGATGACTAACCTAAAATCCAGCCTGATCTCGTAATTTAATACCTTTTTTGAAGAGATTGCACGTGAAATTTTCCTTTTTTATGGGTAGCTATTTTTGGCCGCCAAACATACCATTTAGTGTTTGATTTTTGAAGGAGAGAAGAGCCGCTTTCTCCTATGAACCATTATAAATATGGTAGAGAATTACAGATAGACCATAACTTGCATTGCTACCGCCACATATTTCTAGACAGATATCATGGTGAGTTCTCATATATCTTTTCCCTCCTTTCACTTTATAAAGCCTTTATATCAATATCTCAATTTCCTACGCATCTTTTCCACAAATCCACTCATGTGATATAGCTTTTCAATCTCTTGCTGTTGTACGTCAGATGACAACCTTCTTTTCTACGTGATGAAAAAATAGTTTCTGTTAGAATATAGTTTTATAAATCTTTAGTTGCTTTGATATTGTATTATAAATATTTTTTTGATTTCTAGCACCGGTGAATATTCTGTTCCATCTTCAATCTCCTTCATGCAGGAAATCACTTTGATCTTTGTGCTTTTGGGTTTGGCTTATGTGGTTGGTGAGGCCAACCCAATCATTAACGTTATGGACTATGGGGCTGTTGGAGATGGCAAGCACGATGATACCCAGGTATGCAAGTTCCCCTACACCTTGCCGTTAGGGTTCTCTCTCTCTCGGTCTAGGTCTTGGTTATTTCTAGCAAGTTTTCTTAATTAGTTTCTACATTTACATACATACATACATACATATATATATATATATATATGAAATTTATATATGCAACAATTATGATTTATATACATGGATACGCATAAGTATGTGCTTACGTTTATGAAATTAAAGAAAAAAATCATGTTAGTTTACATAAATATGTGGGTGTGTGTGTGTATATATACAAGTACATATATACCTGCATATATATGCTATAAATGCATCCATGCATGCAATTTCCTGGTATAGCGGCTATGAAATTGTTAAAAAAACAAAATTAAAATATTTGCAGAAAAAAAGAAAAACAAAAAAAATATTTTTATTTCTTTGTTCCATCATATTCGGCATATCTCAGGAGTTATATACACTCATCTACAAATTCCATATAAGAAAAATAATATAGGCAGATATAAGATCATTCTAATAAAGAAAAATAATAATTGCTAATATAAGTTGTTATGTGATTCCTAAAATTACTCTAACAAGATTATGCTAACAAAAAAAAATAATACAGACTAATATAGAATTACGCTAACAAAGAAAAATAACACAGACCGATATAGGATCACACCAACAAAAAAAAATAATATGGGCTGATGCATGTTGTTATGTAATCCTTAAAATTATGCCAATATATGCCATTTTATGTTATGAGTGGTGTCTTGCAGGGGTTCTTAAGGGCTTGGGGTGTCGCTTGCTCGGACTTTAGGGTGCCCACAGTAGTTATCCCTCCAAGAAGGACATTCCTGTTGAGCCAAATAGCATTTGAAGGCCCCTGCAAATCCAGCATCCATGTTCAGGTTAAGCTAATATCAAGTTTATATGCATTAATATAAAATGCAAGAGGAGTTCAGCTTTCCAGTACAGCAACGGAACTTAGGTTTTTGACTGGACTCATGGGAAGTTTTGGTGCAGGTTAGTGGAAATATTGTGGCACCTAACAAATTGTGGACCTCTGAATTCACCACTTGGATCTCATTCAGAAACATCAACAATCTCACTATTGATGGTTCTGGCCTGATCGACGGCCAAGGTTCCATCTGGTGGAACTGCAAAAATAAGAAGGTAATTAAGAGCCCTTCCTAATGTATATTAACAAAGTTTTTCTCTTTTGTAAGTCTTTATTTACCTAACTAGGTTTTTTCCCCTTCCTTTTTATTGCAGCGATGCGTTAATGTTCCTTATGTAAGTATGCTCTCCTAAGTTCATCTATGTGGAATTTAAATTACTAGTTGCCTTTGATTGAATGTAAGTGAACCTGTTATAACCTGAAACTTGGGTCGTCTGGGTTCGGATAACATAAATCATTGCTCAAATATTTGGCTTCTAAAAATACAGACAAACCATTACAGTATACTTATTACAAGTTTTGTATCAGGCATTTGGAATCTCAGGCTGCAACCATTTTCACATGAATGGCGTAAAATTTATAAACAGCCCAGGAAAACACCTCACTGTATTTATGAGTTCATGGGTTCAGATTAAGGGTCTTAAAATTATAGCTCCAGCGGACAGCCCTAACACCGATGGCATATACATCCAAGAGTCTGAGCATGTTGAAGTTAGTGATACTGCCATCAGAACAGGTAATGCTCAAAGGCTCGCATCATAAAAAAAATCAGTCATTGTCGATGTTTTTTAATGTATACACTGATGCTTATAAGCGTCGGTAGTTTTATTTCTGACATTTTTTAGAGCATCGCAAAAGTGTCGGTAATGTAAACGTCGAAAATCAACATGCTTATTAGCATTACTAATTGCCAAATATACTAAAAACTTATGTTCGGGTATATACATACGTCAAATAACTTTTCTCTGTACGCACGTAGGAGATGATTGTATAGCCATTGGTACGGGTTCTTCGGATGTGAACATCACGAGGATTTCATGCGGCCCTGGCCATGGCATAAGGTGAGTTATATCTTTCTATTGATGAACTGAGATTGATTTTGATGGCCTTGAGTTGCATCATCCCTGGCTTTGCAGCATTGGAAGCTTGGGAGGAAGCAATTCAAATGCAAAGGTCGAGGGTGTCCACATCTCGTACTCTAATTTCTCTCAAACGACCAATGGCATGAGGATTAAGACATGGCAGGTACAAATTTAATATGCAATTCTCAATCCCAATTAAGACACATATTTTTGACTAATAACTGTTTGCTTACGTGTATCTTTGCTTACTTTTATGCTGTGAAGGGAGGGTCAGGTTTTGCAAAAGGAATCTCTTTCGAGCACATCAAACTTGCTTCAGTTCGAAACCCTATCATCATAGACCAATTCTACTGTCCCGCAAAGAACTGCAGGAATTCGGTAATCACTTGCATTTCTTCTTATCATTATGAGGCAGAGAAGTTAAAGTCTTAGAAAATTCTCATAATTCTCGTTTGGTGTTTATATAAAAATCTTAGAAAGCTAAATATCTTTTCCTTTTTTTTTCCTTGCTCCTATGTTTCATGGCAAAGACATCGGCTGTGAAATTGAGTGATGTTCGATTTGCTGATGTACGTGGAACCTCGACAAGTGAGGTGGCCATCAACCTTGCATGCAGTAAGAGCGTTCCCTGTTCTAACGTTGTTTTGGAAAACATCGGCATTGCTTTGGACAAAGTTGCCCGCAGGAATCAAATCACCTCTTATTGCCTCAGTGCCTATGGGAGTAAAATTGGTAAGGTCACACCGGATGTCCCCTGTTTGAAGTAGGCCTATGTTTCCTTCTCAAGTCATCAGAATTAGTACTATATTTTGCAAATGATCCCAATTAATGGGGATAGCAAGATGAATTCTCCATCTTGTAATTGTTGCTTCCTTCCATGGGACCAACAAAAAGCATCAATAAACTTGAATTTGCTTCCATCTCATCATATAATGTTTTAGTTTTATGTGCCAAAAATATTTAGGGGGAGATGCTTCATTTACCCTACTTTTTCATGAGCATTTCAGGGTGAGACAAAGGAAGCACTTGGTCAATGATGTCGGTTGAATTGGGTTGCAAATTGCTTCTCTTTGACATGATTCGATTTTTCTTTTATATCTGGATCGAGATTCTAGATTCACCTTTTTCACCTGCTAGCTCCCATTAGGTTTCGTTTTGCTCAAGTGGGATTTCACTTTCAATAATGAGTTAGATTATAAAACATATCTACAAACTAATATTCATGTATTTTGGTGGTTTCTTACCTGATCATTAAGTAAGTATTAAAATGGACAGTTTTAACTCCATGATTCTATGTTTAACTATGATTTAGTCATCAAAACCTAGTAAATTTAAATCTACCTATATTTTAAAATGTGTAGATCATGGTCTATAAAGTGGATAATCTATTTGTCTATTTAATCATACCATTACAACTAATGCAATTCATTTTTTGTACCAATTTGATTCATAGTTATTAACCAACAAAATATATGAATTTTATTTTTAATTAATTTTTATAGTGTGGGTCATGTTCAATTATTTAGATCTTTAAATTAGATGGTCTATCAATCACTTTAAAGAAGTTAACATCAAGTACATAGACCAACTCATGCACGTATGTACTTATACACACATACATACATACATACATACATACATACATATATATATATATATATTATAAATTTTGTCATCTTTTATTATTTCTATGTAATATATTATTAAGTTCACTAATAACAACCACCAACTATACTCTGAATGATGGCATGATGCACATGTACAACTGCATGGGCCGGTGTTCTATGTACAGCATAAGCCCCACTCCGTCATAAGTCGTGACACAAAGTATGGACATCAGGCTTGACTCTCATGTTCACTCCTTGAACATAATATTGAATGAATGACAACTATATGGCTTGCCAAAATTTTGCACAAAAAATCTCTTCCAATCATTCACGGTGGATTAAGATTCATATATATAATTGTACAAAACTTAATTGACCAGTTATCCTTCAAATAAAACAAAACGGGTCAATGTACCATCAGATGGCTACGCACTCTAAACTCGTCCGGACATCCAAGCCCTTGGGTCCGCAAGCTCTAATCAAATCGGGACCAAACCTCAATCTGCAACAAGATTATATAATATTTAGGACAACCTGCTTCAATCCAAGTAGACCCGTTTATGGAGCAAGTGGAACCTGACTTTGCCCAAAGGTCAATATAATTTTTTTAGCGTGAGGCTCGATTTGGCTCAAGTCTTCGAATCTACCTTTTAAGCCCGGGCCTGGCTCTTACTCAAACATTCAGCTTCGAATCATGCATGGACTTCATGACCATTTTATTTTTTTTAAAAAAAATACTAATACTAAACTATTTAATAATATTTTAAAAATGCTAAATATGAATAATTAAATATTGTCAATAACATACAATATATCTATTAAGCTGTTAGGTTGATATATCAAATCTTTGATCCAAGCCCGTCCAAAAAGGTTCGGGCTCAAGTGGGGCCGATAATAGGTTTAGCTCCAAGCCACCAAGCCTATAATGTGAACAAGTCTATAATGTTCACCAATGTGACTCTTGTTGAGTTCTATATATTTTCGACCTGGTTCTCCTAAGCAAAAGTTTGAACTCGTTCAGATTTAAATTAGAACATGAAATTTAATGCATTCCTCACAAACAAACTCTTGAAAAACTCCATTAAATTTAAATGTAATGAAGTAATGGCTACCAACAAAAATGAATTTGTTAGTACAATGAGCCTTAACCTCATTGCTAAGTCTGCGCAACTAAGCAATTGGCTCAAGAGACTGGGCTTGGATCCAAAAAAGGCCAAATAAGTTATTGTGTTGGGTTTGGTTTTAAAATAAGCCTTAGAGTCTTTTTGGATTGGGATTACATACATGTTGAGCCATGAGTAACCTAAAATCTGGCATGGTCTTGTAATTTTATGCCTTTTTTGAAAAGAGCGGACGTAAAATTTTCCTTTTTTATGGATAGCTTTTTTGGCTGCCAAACATACCATTTAGGGTTCGATTTTTGGATGAGAGAAGAGCCGCTTTCTCCTACGAACCATTATAAATACGGTAGAGAACTACAAAAAAACCATAACTCGCATTGCTGCCGCCACATATTCCTGGACGGATACCATGGTGAGTTCTCATATATCTTTTTCCTCCTTTCGCTTGATAAAACCTTTATAGCAATATCTCAATTTTCTACACATTTTATAGGGATTTTCGCATAGGGATGGAAGAGGAGAGGGTGTCAATGAAGTGGGATGGTTGTTACCTCAACTCTAGCAAGGTTTTGGCTATGATTTCTACAATAGTAGGGGCAGAGGCACAGCAATAATGTATAGGAAAGAAAAAGAGAGAGGGGGCAATATTCAGTAGTGGCTTCTCGTCAGTAGTGAAACTTAATTTCCACTAAGATTCTTTGAGTCCTCGACTTCCATGGAGAGTTTTTGTTGCATGGCATGTTTGGAGTACACGACTCCTTCACAATTAAGTTAAATTAGAGTCCAGGCCTCACACTCTTACCACTCAAGAATTTGAGAAGAATCAAAAGAAAAATTTTATTAATGATTTAAAGATTGAAAAAGAGTACATAGCAATATTTATAAGTTTCAGGCCCTTGCATCAAAGAAAACTCGCAGAGCATCGTGGAACATGACCAAAAATCAAAAACTATAATCCTAAGTTATCTCAAGTAAGAATACTTGAGAAAAGAGAGCTCCTAAAATTTGATTGTGAGAAGGTTGCCGTTACAAGGCTTTATATGACAATTAATTTGACTATCTAATATCTTTTCATGCTAAGAAGCCTACCATCAAATCTTTTGGTCTACTTCTCTGACTTAAGCTTGGGTTATGAGAATTCGGATAGTGATAAATGCTCCATCCAATGATTTTAGATGGCATGGATGTTCTTTTGGTAGCCCTCAAGAAGAAAACGCTTGAAGGTAATATACGCAAAATTGAATTCTTTTGACAGTAAAATAACCAACATCATCTATTGGGGCTGATAGTGAGCTGATAGTAATATAGGCATCATTATTACTAATTTTCCATTTGAGTTGTGGAATTGTATTAGAGACTATTTGAAAGAATACGATTGAAAGCCTTAACTCTCATTTACTTATAAAAAAATAATATTATTATTTTTATGATATTTATTATTTTGCAAAAAAAAACTTTTGCGTCAGTTCTCGGCAACAAAAATTTTTTTTGAACCCATATAATGCTTGAATGAATTTATAATCTATTAAACCTCGAATAATAATGTTTTAAAAAAAAGATATATTCGAAGGATAGTTCATATGGCAGACAAATTTTTAGCAATATAACACCAATTTGCAAATTTACCTAATATTATATGTTGACAAAGTTTAATAATCAATATTTAGAACTTAGAAGAAAAATCTAATATTTAGAATTTTAAATTTATTTATTTTCAAAATATCTTTCTCTCTCTTCGCGCTCTAGTAACATAGGAAGTCTGCGGCAGGTCACCCCGCTACCACTTACCACCGTCCTAACGTTCAACGACAGAGCCGTTGGATGTCAACGGGGTAGCAGCGTCACTGGAAAATTTGTGTCGCGGGCGGTGAATATACCCGGATCTCCGGCATTTCAAAACGACAATGAGGTAAAAAAATAAAAAGTTGGATTTGGTGTAATATTTTTCGGTCACACGTCTCCATCTTCCTCCTCTTATTGAGTCCAAAGTTGAACACTTCTCGAACGCGAAGAAAACGGCAAGAGAGAGAAGAGAGGGGCCGAGACTGGCCCAAAGAAATACGCCAAACGCCATAGGAGAACTTGTCCACGCCGACGCGAGAGAGAAAGAAAGACGCGAGCGGAGCCACCCACCCACCTCCGGCGTCAATCGTTCGATCCACGTCGTCGTCGCCCTACGTCTCCGGCGGATGCTCCGTCGCCGCCGGCGGTGGCGGCGATGAGAGAGGAGAAGAAGACGATGGAGGGCGCATCGGAGGAGCTTGAGCGACGGAGCCGCTACCTCAGCTCCCTCATTCAGCGCACCAGGCTCAAGCCCGACGGCGAGCCGGAGAAGCACCACCATCAGGAGCCGGCGAAGCCTGATAAGGAGAAGCATCACAACCACCACCATCGGCGGCAGGAGAAGAAGAAGAAGAAGAAGGAGGGAGATGAGGTTGTCGATGGCGGGGAGGATGATCCACAGGAGCAGCAGCATAACGTGCGTGTGAGGGCAGCGGACATGCCGCCGGAGCTCCAGAAGCGGGCGTTCCGGTGCGCCCGCGAGACGCTCGCCTCCATGCCCAAGCTTGACAGCAAGCGGCTCGCGCTTGCCCTCAAGAAGGTACGCTTTCTCTTCCTGTTCCTACTCTCCCTTTGTTTTAGATTTGTTGTTCCCCAGGAATTTGCTTGCTAGGTTTCACCTCCGCTCCCCGAACCCTAATCCTCTGTGGGGACAGCGACTGTTAGATAAAGATGTGTTTTTGATGTAATTATTAGTTATTTATTAGTGTTTAGTATCTCAATTAATGCTTTAAAATATGGGTCCGATAGATTGTCTTGATATGGATTTTGGTGGGGACTGGTAGTTCGTTTATGGTAGTGATTAATTTGTGGTGGAGTCTGAATTTTAATTGCTAGCTATAACGGGACATGATATAAGTTGCTTTGTGGTCACCTATCATGTTTGGATTTGTAGCTGTGGAGGATGGAGATATGATGCTATAGTTTTCACTCTTTTCATAGCTGGTACGTATTTGGATTGCTGATACTTTATACAGTGATATAAGAAATGTACCAATCGCTATATTTGACGCAGCCATAAAATTTCTGATCCGCAAATTTTGACATGGCTGGTATCCTCTTAAGATTCTTCACAAATAATATTTTCTTAAGATTTTTTTCTTTTTAGTTAAGGTTTACTGTAACCTGCTGTGAGAATACATAGCCGATTTCCTTTTCTAGACTAATTGACTTTGTCCTAAGCCCACAAAACAATATGGAGTTCATCAGCTTTGTGAATTTTATTACGTCAAAAAAAAAGTAATAAGGAAGACAATAAATTCAAGACAAGAAATTTTCTAGTTGTTTCCTTTTTGTTGAGTTGATTCTTGCCTCTGATCTTTCCCTTTTTTCCCGGAAGAGTCTTTTTGGCTGTATTGATATCTCGTTACCATGTCCTTGTGACACCTACTGACTTTGGTGGAAATTAGCTGAGAAGAGGAGGTCGGATGGAGAAGTAGAAGAGATTGGGGAGACTCTTGATAGCTGATCCTTCAATCCCCATTTTTCTGGGCACAAGGAATCACATATTGGGTCGGTTCATCATGGGATTGTGGGATTGACAACCTTCTCGGCTCTCACTCTCCTCTCTTCTTTAGACTATGCTCCTTTGCAAATTCTGATTTAAGCGGGAGGTGCCATGTCAGATATGGTAGCAGGAAAACCTAAAGTTTCCTTAGCTTCCATGATGTCCAGGAGATAAAACACTACTAGATCTTGTACTAAAGGGTCACATTTGCAACACTTTGTTGTTTTAGAAAATCTTGCTATTGTTTTGCTAGCAATAATACAATTGACACAGTTTCTTTGCACAATGTCATTTTGAAGATGATCCTTTTAGAGGCTTCTAAATTTCAAAATCTTTTCATTTTTGGGTTAAGTGTGCTTGTTTCTGGCTACTTGGTTGATATCGATTATGGAGTTTAATAGGATGCTCGCCTTTGGTTTGCTGGTCTTTACTTGGTGGAAAATTTTCCTTATATTTTTTCTTCTTTTCTGAGCTGCTGTTGTTTCATGCTTTTATTATCTTGATCCCTCATAAATGGATTTTTTTGTTTTGTTGCTAATTGGACTTGTTATTCAATTACTGCTTCTGAAACTATGCTTGTCATAGTTTATTTTGAATCAAATGATGGATCTTTACTGGACCTCATGGCCAAGTGATTTTCTTCGACAGAGCCATATTAAACTGGTCTTCAATTACATCACGGATATTATCAGGCATTGTCCATGATACCATTTCTATCGTAGCAATGTCTTGTGGCTTTCATTGGTTATGCTTTTGAGATGTTTACATGATTGTAGAAGTAAGACGATTCTTGGTAACTCCTATTTAAAGTCTAGCATTGTCTTGTTGACTTTTGTTAGTACTGATTTGATATTAGTCTGCTCCCCGTGGAATGTGTCTGTATCTTCCAGTGAGCACATCTATATATTATTTAAGTTCATTGTTGCATGAAGATATTTGGTCATTTTCAATACATTGTTCAGTAGTTTGTTACATGCTATATGTGACACTTTTAATCTTCTGTCTGCATTCATCCATAAATATATGCAGGCCGGACATTGTTGAGTTATTTTGGATTCAACAATTATCATTCTTGGCTATATGGTACTAATGGTAAATTCAACTTTTGGCCAAAATGTTTTTTGCATAGCTATACATCTATATTATTTTAAATGTAATTGTTAGCATGCAATCCTGATTTTATTTTGGTAGTTCTTCTTGGATATAAATGAAATTACTAGTTTAGGAAGTGTTGTGAATATGAGGTCCCGAGTTGATTTGAACTTTTAAGTGATTTGTCTAGTCCAGCACCATATTTTAGTCAAGTTGCATCATTCTAGATGATGTAGCAAGCAAGGTCCAGGCATCATATTAATAGTAACATCACGCATTAAGGTTTTGACTGCTAGATTGGAAAGAGCAGAAAGAAGATAAGAAAGCGCTAGTGGCATCTAGATTCACAAAGTTTTGGTATCCTTTAAGATTTAAAAAATGGATTGGTGAATGTAGGATATGCAGGCTATCTAGAGGGGGAAAAATACATTGGATCCGATAATGAATTCCTTCTCATTAAACATATGTAAGGACTCCTAAAGAACAAAAATTTTGACGTTGATAGTCCTAAAGGCTTCTCATTAAACACGTGTAAGGACTCCTAAAGAATCTAAATTGTGACGTAGATAACGCTAAAGACTTTATTCAACTTATACTATTAGTCCTTCGTGGGTAAATCAGGACCCTTGAAATGTAAAAAGCTAAGAATATTAACTTGGACTATCTAGAAGAGTGTTTGATAGGATAGTTCCATTTTTTAAAACTAATGAGTAAGAAATTTCATGTGCATTTTACATGATTAACAAGCATTCTTCCTGAAGTTGGTACTATTGTCCTTTTGGATGAATTTATCTCCTTTTTTTCGGTGCTACCTGCCACTACAATAGTTAAGATTTCTTGAGTGTTGTTGACACACTCTGGGATGCTCGGAAATCACAGAGTACAGCATGACACTCATTCGCACCCAAAGAATGTCACGTCTTCTTATGGTCAGCTGCATATCTAGACACTTAGTGCAAGTTAAGGCACTTTAACTCAGTGTAAGGCAGTGGGAACTTCATGTGGAATGTCATGTAATTTTTTCTTTTTTGTTAATCTATATGGCACAGTTCATGTTTTGTGACTAAGAAAATTAAAGGTAGTCACTGTATTTTGGTTCATTTGTATGTTTCTGTTTTTGAATATTTGTTTCATGCAAGATAACTTTGGCATCTGTTATTCATGGAGGTTGAGATCTTAGATGCTGTAAGGGACCTAGACATTTTGACATCATGCCAAGTGACTAGGAAACACTAATTTACTACTTTAAAAACATGTTAGTCCCATAAAAGGAAGTTGGATATCTAATCCTCTTTCTTTCCTTTTACAATTTTTATGTATTCTGTGATTTATCTTCCCTTTCTTTGCACATTCCCAAATCACAAGGGAAATGATCCCCAGTTGAATTCAGTCCGTTGCTGTGTTGCTGATCTTGGATTCCTAGAAATCCTCAATGATGAACTAGATCTCTAAAGGAGTTTTGGGACCATTTTTGTGATTCGATGTATCTTATCAAAAGATGGTTTTCGTACTTTAGTTAGTAAAGATCTTTGCATGGTTAGCTGAGTAAATCATAACTATAACCATCAATTCTTATCTCGGTTATTTCAGGCATGAATCCTTGTTACCACTTTTTCCTACTTAGGGCTATCTATGATGTTATTGCAAATTTCTCCAAGTCCTTTTTCAAAACTCTTGCCCATGTCAACATAGGTCTTCTCTCTGTCTTCCAAAATCCTTGACTAAAGATCATAGTACTTCACCTCACCAGTTTGTCCTAGACTTCATAATACATGCCCGTGCTATCTAATTGGTTCTTCATGGTCTAACTCCTATAGTTCCTTTGACATTCTTATTCCACACTCTATCCTTCATACTATTGCCTCACGTGTTTTGAAATTCTCACTTCATTGTTGTGGGATCCATTTCATAATATGTATGCTTTTTGCAAAATTATGTCAACCGCTATCTTTTCTCCCATCTTGACTTGTTACTAGGAAAATGGCTTAGCTAAGAACTCCTCCTTCTTCTCCTCCAAGCCTTTTCCCATCAAATCTTAAAGGCTTAGTTAAATGTTCCTTACAAAGACACTAATGACAAAAAAATCTTTTCAGACATCACTGTCTCCAATTATTCAAGCTAGGAACCTGAAAGAGAGCCCTGCCATGGTATGTCCTCCACCTCCAAGCCTTTTGCCATTAAATTCGGGAAATGGCTTCTTTACAAAGGCACACATGATAGAAATCTTTTCAAACATCACAATCTCCAGTTATTCAAACCAGGAATCTGAAAGAAAGCCCTGCCATGACATGTCCATCAAGGCTTTCTCATTCCAATAAAATGGTTCAAATTTTGTCTGATTTTCGATCTGAGCTTAGAGAGATATGATAAATGAGAAAGGTAACAAGAAAGAAAATATATGAGAAAGAACACAAAACTAGGCCTGTGGAGTCCACCCCAATGAGAGACTGAATGCTAGTCCACCATGATTAGCTAAAATGTCATTGAAGTGATTTACACATGTAAAGATCACGTCTTTTATATATTTGGAGGACAAATTACCTACTAGCATATGCCAATTGACACTTCCAAATCTATGATTTCATCTAAATAACTCATATTGTTAGAACCTGCTGAATTGGGATTTAGATCTTAAACGGAGAGAATGCTGGAGGCAAACTATAATGCCAAATGACTCCTTAAAAGTATATATTCCTCCTTACCTTATTCTTTTCCTTTTTCTTTCCATAGCTTTTCTTTTGAACTAGGTGCATGTCGTCATAATTGCTGATGGTAGGGATTAAGTGGCCAGGACACCTTCTGGTGCTGATTGGAATCCAAACCCAATTTTCTTCTCCTTCAATGTGTTGCTGCTGTTCTCATCTAAGAATTCTCACTCCCATTATTCATATGCCCATCTTATCCTTCTCTCATGAAGAGACGAAAGAAATCTTTCCAGCATCTTTGGTGAACCCAAGAATAAGTTTTTATGCAGCTGTTTTGTGGAGGAAGAAAGATAGGGCACGGTGTTGGAGGCAATAATGAGACAATGAAAGCATATTCTGGCTAATGTGGCCCAGACCAGAGTCAGCCAGGGAATAATGAGATAATGATAGGCATATTCTGGCCTATCGACTTCTCTATTAATATCTCTTATTTACTCAATCTGATCGTGCTTTTAATTGAATTTACAATTTGCATTATCCCCTTCTAGATCATGTTGTCAAACTACCAAATAGATTGAAGTTCCATCGAGGCATCAAGTAGTCATTTTCAGTCAATCTAGTATGCTATGTTAATGATGAGAGGTTAGGTGACCTTAATACTTATTGATCAGTTACTAATGATATCTTGATAGTTCATAATGTTTGTTCTTATCCTTTTAACTTCTCAATAACAGAAGTTGCTTGAATGGTGCTGGGGCATATATTACTCTTCCTGCTGTTATGCAGACTAATGTGGTTATGAAATTTGTAGACACGGGATGATTGAGGATATGAAATTGCAATCTCCAAAATGTACTGGGAGAAGGTAACAAGGAGTACAAGGGTGTGATAGGACTTAAGGTGACAGGTACTAAACTTCTACTTGCTAAAATTTTTGTTTGAATGTAAAATTAAAATTTAATTATAAAAGTTGGATTGAAAAGTGATTGAAATGAGATGTGGAGGTTGATTTAAGAAAATGAGGAGAAAGGTTTTATTCTCAGCTTTTGGTTATGGGTTATGTAAAATTATTGGTAGCCTAGATATTTACAACAGGCTTGACACTTCAGTTTGGATATCATTGACTGAACTAGTCTAAAGAATATGGAAGTAGCGCATACAGATGTTGCAGAGGATATGGACTATGGAGAATGGATTCTTGATGTTTAAAATGGGTTGAGTTACTGATGATTTGAAGGTTTTAACCAATGTAAGATAAATGTAACTTTTAAGAGATGAATAGAAGTGTAGATGAAGATTGCAGCGAAGAAGATCATAATTGGCAGTCCATGCCACCCAGATGCTTGCATATCAAACCCAGGGTTATGTACTTTTGCATGCAGAGCCACCTTCAAAAATAGACAAATTCATTTATTGTTCAGAAGATATTACACATCAGAGCACAAGTATTTTACAAGCTCTTATGGGTTCATGTAGTTGCTGGAGAGACACAAAAAGGGAAAAATCCTTACTCCTTGGGAACAAGTAAAAACTTATTAGAAAGGAGAAGAATCCTGTTATCTCAAGGGTTAGATTTCCTCCTATTATCTCCTAATTAAGCAAATCATTTGTGGGTTATTGACCTTTCCAGGATGGAGAAAATGTACCTGGCTCAGAGAATTTTTTTTGGCATTGTCATAAACCTGTTGAAGATTTTGGTTTGTGTGGGTAGGAAAATTATGGAGAGACCAAAATGGAACTTTTAAGTTGTCAAGAAGAGGACAAAGAATGGAGCTCTAATGTTTTTTGTAGCTCAGAAATGTTTGGAGCATTTGATCTCCAATCCGGCAGGAACTGGATACTCTTTACTACAAGAAGGGTGCAAGATCCAAACTAGGTGTGGATCTTAAAGTCCTTACTTGCAGAGAGAAGATCAAAGTTATATGATGTCAAGGAGAAAATAGCTAATGGCCAGAGCTTGGAGAAATTAACATGAACACATGCATCATCACAATTGTAGAAGAGAAAAATCACATTGGCCATTTGATAGTAGAAAATGCAATTGAAAGAAAAGATGAAATTTTAAATTTTCCAGCATGCAGTCCAGTGAGGAATGAGGATACTTAAGACCTGGATTTAAGGATTTGATACTTCACAAGTTAGGAGAATCTGGTTCAGGAGTTTTAAAAGAAGTGCTTCTGCCTATCAAAGAATTAGAGACAATGGTCTAACAATGGTATGTCGTACCCATCCAAACAGGTGTATACTGTACCTTATCAATGCCGAACTGGTACGCAGTACAAGGGGTGACTTGAGTATCGATACACCAAACTGACCTGCATTCCGAGCATACCCACTGTTCCAAGAAGGTACCTGTATAGCATCCATAAGAATTTTGAAAGATGAGTTTCTACAGGTCTCAACTCTAGGCTTTCTTGTTTTCCTTTTTGTTATTTATTCTAGGCTGTCTAGTATTACCTCTTAACATCCTTGGCAATGATATTATAATATGCCCGTTGTCAAAGAGCTTGCCCAGTCCGTTTCATCTCAGAGCATAATGCTGCAATACATGATGGGTGATTTCATCATGCACAGTATAGGTGGTTGAATTCCTCTCACTTTATATTCTTCCAAGAAAAGGTTCCCTATAGAAGCTCTCCATATTAGAAAAAAAGATATTAAAAGGCTGCACAGCATGTGACATTGTTGTGTTTCTTAGCATCTTATTCTAATAATATTTGGTTCCCAATCTGGTGAGATGGTTGTAATAGAATCTTGTTGTGAGAAGACGTCTATCTCCCAGCTCCAATATCTATCATCTCTATTCTCTAATATTGTTGTCAACCTTGTGAGACATAAGAACGACTCAAATATGCCATAGATGTCAACCTTTAGTTCATCATAATTTGCCTTCTACAAATAGGGCTTTGCATGCCCCTTCATCCATCAAACAATGCTCACTATCATCTCATGACTATGAACCAATACAAAAAAATCTTCAGGACTCTTGCTTTCCCTGCATAATCTTAGAAGATCTAACATTTGCCATTCCAACTATGTATTTTATGTTTTTTGCCTCCTGAAGGCTTCCACCCCTGCAAAAATATCCTTCAAGAAAGGGCTTTCCACACCCTTTCACACACCATATCGTACTCTTTCACTACTACATCATGAAGAGGAACCAATATAGAAAATTAGAAACCCTGAATTCTGATGTGGAAGTCCTTTCCATTCATAATTTTAAATAGTCTTGACCATTTTCGCCATTCCCAACTTTGTGCTTTACATTCTATGTGACCTGTGAGCTTTCATCCTCTACAACAATATCCTCCCAACACTAGAAACAATTTGTTTTCCTTCACAACCTATGCTTATCTATCTTAATAATCTTTCTCTAATCACCCTTGTATATATTAAACCCTTAGAATATGTAGGAATTTACCTCATTAAATTCTAAAGATGCTGCACTACTAAGTTACCGTAATCTTTCAAATGATTGATATCTCCGATGTTACTAAACTAATAATGCCCTTCTCTAGTATATTGCTAACCCTTTGCTTTTGCAAAAGATCCCGTTTTTCTTTGATCAACTTAGCCACTATGGAAGCAGGTGGCCTCCTAGAAGATGAAATAAGCTATATTAGCATTTTGGTATGGAGCTCCTTAATGTGTTAATCAGGTTCCATAGCTGTTTTTTTTTTATGTAATACTAGTGGATTGAATAGAGTTGTTTTAGAATTTGTGTTTGAGTCTTGCACATCGATGATTATTTGTGCATCTAACTTGATTTTAATTGTTAAACTCATTTTGATGAGTCAAAAGTGTGCTTTAATGATTTTAAATACGTGATGTCGAACAAGTTTGCAGGGGAATTTAAGCAGAAGTGGGATTGGCAAAAGTCATGCAGGTAGACCTGACCACGGTTCGATTCTAATCGGAAAACCGGACCAGAACCGAACTGGAAAGAACCGGACCGGAACCGGAACCATGTCTCACGGTTCTTAACCGAACCGAAATCTTGAGGAATACGGTTCGGTTAAGGTTCTAGGTTTGATGCAACCGAACCGGAATCGGAACCGGAGCCTATTTTTTTCTCTTTTTTTCCATTTATAATAAAATAAATTAGTTCCAAATTTATTTAATGTAACTTATTATTTTTTTATAATGTTATCTAGTTGTATTATTAAAATTTACTTTGATAGTTAATAATAAAATGAGGTACAAATTATCATTTTGTATTAATTACACAATCTATTTGTATTTATATTTTTTTTCCAAATTAATTACACAATCTATTTTTTTTCAAAATTTTATAATTTATGTTAAAAAATCGGAATCGAAACCGTTTAGAATCGGAACCAGAACCATCTAGAACCGGAACCGGAACCGAACCGACTATTTTCGGTTATGGTTAAGGTTCTAGGTTTTTGTGGAATCGGAACCGGCAGTTCCATAACCGATCTAAATTGCTCTGCAAACTTTTGAAAAGTTAGCAAATTTGCTATCTAGCACTTGGTATGGTATGCCGTACCGGCCGGTACATACCGGTACCGGATCCTACCGGTATGGTACAGCTACATATTTCGATACCGAACCGTACCGGCCGGTACCGTATCCGTATCGACCAGTTTGTACCGGCTCCAAATTTTTTTTGGCTTTTAGCCCTATCGGTACCGTACCGGTTCGGCTCGGTTTGGTTCGGTACCGTACCGGTACCAATGCTCACCGGTACGTCAGTACAGTCGGTACCGCCTACCTTCTTGGTTTGTAGTGAGTATTATTTTTTATTTTTTTTATATACTTCTTTGTTTCAATAGTTGTGATAGTTGTGTTTAAAGTTGGGTAAAAATTCCAGTTCTCTTAGTTAGGAATTAAAATCTCTAGTCAAGCTTTAGAAGACCAGGACTTTCCTTTTCTAAAGTTTGAGTAGATGTCAGAAAACTTAAAGTATACCAAAGAGGCTTAAGTACTGCAATAGACACTTTTGCTTTTTCATTAATAAATATTGCTCTTTTCTTTTCTTTTTTTCTTTTTTTGTCTCTTGTGAAGAGGTTGTGGCATTCTCTTGTGAAGCCAAAGGAACAACTAGCTTGTTGGTCCATTAGCTTCAGAAGATATTCTTTCTATACATACTCGTGAGCTTGTTTTTAAGAAGATGGTGCCCCCCTCCTTGCTCGTGCCGTGTTAACATGCATAAAAAAATTAATTAAGATAAACCATAGATTTTCTAGCATATTTCTGCATACCATTTGGTGTATTTATATGTGTTATGGTATTCATATCAAGGAATACTGAACCAGCCCGTACCAGCCAGTTCAGCTCCTACCGAAGAGACCAGACCGGTTTGGCATTAAAAAATGGTACCGGCCCGTACCAGCTGGTACCGGCTAGGAATCGGTGCAAACCGACCGGCTCGCACCGATTCCAATTTTTTTTGGAATTTTGGATGTGTGAACCAGGCCAAACCAGTGGTACCGGTTCGATACCGGTTCGGTTTGGTATGAACCGGTACCGAACCAGTCCGGTGGCCGACCGATACGCCTACCGATATCGATTCGGCAATCCTTGATTCATATTAGTACTAGTGCATGTATATTACCAGACATTACATTCTAACTTGAAGAGCCTCAAACAATATTAGCATAGTACATGGTACAACATGTTTGGTTGACAGAAGAAGTATCTTTCTATCATGAAAATGCCAAAAAGGATTTGAATAATTAAGGCATGTATCACATTCTTAGAGCATAAAAATAATAAAAATTTTAAATTTCATCATCTTTTATTAAAACATTTGATGACTAGGTTGGTGGATTCATGCCATTTTTAAATGATTTTTCATTTTGTCTCTGATTCTATTGTTATGGTTTTATAACTGCAACTTTGCTTGTACAATGGTACCTGGGGATCGAAGTTGGAGTGAAAAATCCAAGGCATAAAGCCAAATATGTACAATTACTGCAAGCTTACACGCAACAATCATGACAATATACTAGCTTGCATCTACCAAGAAAATAAGTTCAATTCAGGCAATTATGTGGAGACTAACGACACGAGAAAATCATACAAAGTATGCATGCTTTTATGAATTATTGGATTATATATAATAAAATAGGATGAGGGTGGGCCTTGGCTCAATGGTAAGGTTGCTCTTGTGACCTAGATGCTATGGGTTTAAAACATGGAAATAACCTCTTTGCATGCAGAGGTGAAGCTGTGTAAATCGAACCCTCCCTAGACCCCGCAGGAGCCTCGTGGACTTGGACAACCTTTTTTTATATAATAAAATAGGAAGTTATTATACTCTATTTTCTAGCAGAACCCATCAATTCCTAGTATATCCATCCCCCGGCCCCAAAAAATAAGAGGATTCCACGTCATCTGATGTTGGATGAAGTGGGCCTAAGTTCACTCAAAATGGGACAGTACATTCTAGAGCTTGTAGAAACCATTTTGTTCCTAATTGACAACGTATCATATTCTAATCTAAAAGAACTTGAAATGAAATGATTCATTTTGACTATAATGTGAAACCACTATTTCTCTTGCAATGTGTAGGCCAAGAAATTATTCACTGAAATGTTGGAAATGTACAACAACCATATCTAACCTAGCAAACAAGTGAGAGAAGCCACTTTTTTTTAGCTTTGGTAATTAACCATTCATGGTAGATGTCAACAAGAACTCAAATGTCACCTGATTTGATAAGTTGATATAATAATTCATACAGAGTAAGTCATTACAAGCTTTTTGCCCTAAAATTAACATTCTTGCATGTGTGCACTTGTATATGTACGTAAATATAGATAAGGTGAATATAATGGAATTTAATGGACATCTTTCCGTTCAAATGTTTTAAGCAAATTATCAAGTACTAAAAAATCTATGCTAGATGCAATTTCAAGCTATAATACATGTATTTGATCATGACGGGCATAATAAAAGCCTAAGCAATACTAATTCCTTTAGGCCTACAAGGTTTCCTTGAGCAATATGTTTTTTTTTTCCTTTTTTTTCTATGACACTAAGATTGACAAAATGGGGCAAAGAATAATGAGTTCTAGTTGCATGACGTCTGACCAGGATTAGAGAAAGCTATTAATCATGCAGGGAAAAATTTTTAATGAAAAATTTATTCTTAATATGTATATGAATGTATCATATAAGTTTTTTAAAGGATAAATATTTTAATAAACTTAAGTTATTTTATGAATGAAAAGTGGCAAGTAACAGCCAATATGCTTCTAGTGATTAATGTCTTTTATACAATGATACAACAGATTTATATTGACATATTATCCTTGGGGACCAAATCAGATGCATAAAATATGCAAGAAGTTTACTATATATATATATATATATATAAGTCTGAGGAAGTTTAGTTAATAAAGATATTACAAGTATTCCAAGTTTCGGACTCAGAACCACTATAACTATTGATATCTTGAATTTTTGGGGAAATGAAGTTTTACAATCTTTAATGATAAGTTGATAATACTAGTTGGGGCTTAGCATAAGCAGTTGGTATTCCTCCACTATTAGAGGTAATATGCAATCTTGCATGAATATTGACATCTCTATTGGATTGGGATGCATGACCAAGTGCTTGACTTGGCATGGGGAAAAAGGGAGTTGGGTTGGGGGAATATGCAAAACAAAGTAATTGAAATTAAAAAATATATAGTTAAAAATTATATAAAAGAAAACTCAAATATGTCATCTGTTAAGGTCTTCCAATATGCATATTTCTCATTCAAATTTCCTAATTAGCTAAATGATTTTGAGAACATGACATTTTGCAAAGTTATTTTAATACAAATATTTTTTGGACAATCTTGAGAAGATAAAAGCTCACTTTTAACACTATTATATTAGGCCAAACTCACTGTTGGAGCAGTCTAGCTCTCTACTAGTTTTCAATAGTTGTAGTTAAAAAAAATGATAGATATCCAAGTATTCGACGCTCTCTGGTTTGACTACATATTTGGCATGGATTCTAAGAGCTGGATGTGAGTGTCCAGGTAACATAGGTCATGTATGTTCAGATTTTTTAAATTATTTCTGACAGAGGGATGTGTTAAAGCATAGAGGCTTCTGCCCAATGGGCCAAGGAGCCTTTTTTTCTTTTCCTTGGCTTCAGGGCTCGAAGATGAAAAGCAAGAATGAGGCATAGTTGAATGGGAATTTATGGAATCCCATTGGTTATTCTTCTGTCTGATCCAATTTCATTCCTCATTCTCCATAAGCCTGCAACTAGAAATTGTCTATTTCGATTCCATTAAGGATATCGAAGGGAATATCAAGGTTTGTTGTATCGTTACCAGTACCATATTGGTGGCTTGCAGGTTTGGTGCAGGTTGGTAAGGCACACCTCTATGCCAACACATGGTATGATGTTGGAGGTGAGACAACAGGTATGCCATGTGTTGGTACAATATAGCCATACTGTATCATTTGTTGAATTGAGCCTCTATACCATACTGGTAACAAACCAACACAGTATGGTATGCTTGGTACCAGGTAGTACGACTCGATACAACAAACTTTTAGGGAATATGCATTCTCCATAGGCTTGTTTGGATGCCCCCACAGCTTATTGACTAAAGTTTCTTTATTTAGCTAAGGTCAAGAAGATGTTAGCGGTGAAGATAGAGGAGTCCTTGCTGGAAACCATTCTCAAAAAGTGGGGACCATACCATTCTCAAAAAAGTGGGGATATTCGAGTTCACCTTTCACAAGGAATCCAGTATCCCTATATTTCTGAGGTTGTGCCATCTAGAGGCTTTCCTAATTACAACAATCTCAAACTTCCCTTCTCGACATCCCAACTTTGGTGCTTAAGGGATTCATTTGATGGACAACATATTCAGACACCCAAGCGGATCCCAAAAGTTTGGTATCAGTATGAAAAGATATCAAAAGTTCTGAGGGTCCATTATCCTTCATTAATGGAACTTTAGCAGCCACTTGTTCAGCTTGGTGGGCTGGGAAAGCTAGGCTTATCAATGTCTGGTAAAACTACTTGGAGCTCATGTAGCCCATGCCATATTAATCTTTTTTTTTTCCATACTTAGTGTCTAGAGTGCTTAATTTCCTATGCAATCTTCGGCTTTGGAGGTATTTATCATGTGCTTCTTGGACTTAAAACTCTTGAAAAATCTTTTCCATTCTAGACATATTTTATGTTTGCATGTGAATGTTAGGACCTTTAACCATTTTCAGTGTGTGAAAGTGACAATAGCCACGATCAACAAACTCATTGATGTGAGATATCAATATTCGAACCCTTGCTATAGTATGTTTGTTGTAAAACCAAATATTTTGTGGTCTCCAATTTCTGAACAGGATATTAGATGACATTTGAGTAGGTTAACAAGGATTCTGTTTCATTGGTTATATAGTTTAGAGTTTGGCCCGTAATAATATTTTATGTAATATTTCATTGTAGATTGCGCCTCTGATGGTCCTTCAGCATCCTTATTATTTTTGTCAAAACTAATGAAATGCTTCCCCTAACTATTTCTTCCTTTTGGATTGCTGAATGGAAGTTTCTTTTCTTTTGCAGGAATTTGATTCATCATATGGGCCAGCTTGGCACTGCATTGTGGGTACAAGTTTTGGTTCGTATGTCACGCATTCTTTGGGAGGTTTCTTGTATTTCTCCATCGATAAAGTCTACATTCTTCTCTTCCGGACAGCTGTTGAGCCATTAAGCCATTGATGGGAACATCACAACTCAAATGAGTGGTTCTACGGAAATATAGATGCTTGGAATGCTGTTCAAGTTATGTCAGCAGACCTTCGCATTGCTGCTGAACATGTAGTAATGATGTGAAAAACATGTACAATTGTAATGCAACAAGGACATGAAACAATTGGCTGTTTTTTCTGTGTCTTGGCCAACATACTAAGCACCGCTGCGATGGTTTTCCTGTGATATCAGACATGCTGAATGTGTTTACCACTGATTGGATAAATATGCAGATTTAGATGTGTTTGAGCATGATGGAGCTTGGTTAGTCCTGCATCTTAACTTTGTATTTGGCCAAGGTTATCTGCTGGGTGTGTAGTATGCAACTATTTCCTCACTTATTTTTGTCCATTTTCTTTTGTGTGGTAAGCTTCTTCATGCAGTTTTAGAGACCAGGACTCTTAAACAACTGCAAATACCATTACGCACATTTATCACAAATTTTGGGTGTCTGGAGGACCTTACAAATGCTTTTATACATGTGTTAAGAAGAAAGTGTGTTTCTCCATCATTTCATGCTCATCATACATATGGTTTAATGTTGCACTAATTCAATCAAGACATCAATGGTTTGAGATCTCATTTTGCAATTGAGAGGCTGAGCTCAGTGCTTGAGTGGGCTTGGCTTAATTCTAGATGGACTTCGTGAATCGTGTATATATTTAATGTGCTAAATTTTTTTAGCAAGCCAATGTATTTCAACAATATTTTGTTATACCTAAGCTATGCTTAAAACTATTTGTTGTAGTACTGTCGTTAGCATGCTAGATTTTTAGGCTTATTGAACCATGTTTTTTTTTGAGGGAGGCTTGTTGAACCCCACGGTCAAAAAAAATATTAGAACCAAGTAGGTCTTAATTATGTTGGACATAGACTGCATCGTTCTTGAGTGGGATTTAGCTATAGTCATCAAGTGGATCCAAAATTTAGATAGTACGGCTGGTGGGATACAGTTGATTTATGACATTTATAGATTTTTAGATGAGTGCGTCTTTTATCGAATTATTCATATATATAGAAAGACAAACAGCACGGCGGATTGAGTGCCGTTAGGCTGAGACGCAATTGTACCAGAAAAAAAAAAAGCAATGGGTAACTTTTAACCTGGTCATGCAACGCACGTGCCATGGGTCGGTTCCTCCGATGACCTTCACCCTTCCTTCCACCAGACGACCACTGGTTTTGTGCCGTCCGTCTGCGTTATCATCTAAACCCTCCACTCTCCACTCTTTCGACCATCCAATGGAGCATTCTCTTCCAACTAACGCCAACCCCGACGCTCCCTTCCCATCTTCCACTCCCTCCTCGTCTACCGGAAGCCCCTCCGGCGA
The DNA here is from genome assembly GCA_025769935.1 of Phoenix roebelenii. Taxonomy (NCBI): domain Eukaryota; kingdom Viridiplantae; phylum Streptophyta; class Magnoliopsida; order Arecales; family Arecaceae; genus Phoenix; species Phoenix roebelenii. The sequence goes on along the minus strand of JAOXJJ010001010.1, from coordinate 28,585 downwards.
TGCCGCCGGCGCCGATCAGACGGGCCCCCACGGCGCTCTTTTCTTGGTGCTGGGATACCTCCGGTTGCCGGAGCTGTTGGTGTTCCAGAGGGTGTGCAGGCTGTTCAGGGACGTGATCGACGGCGACTCACTCCTGTGGCAGCACATCGCCGTCGAGCCGCCCTTGAGCGGGAAGCTCACTGATGATGCCCTCTTGAAGGTTACAGCGAAGGCGGAAGGAAAGTTGAAATCTTTGGCTCTGTTGGATTGCTGGAAGATCACCGATGCCGGGCTCCTGCAGGTCGCCGATAGGAATCCTGGCGTCACCAAGGTATAAAATTGGTGAAATTTTGGTTGATTCATGGTCGTATAATTGTTGATTTGGAATTTGGTTGAGTCTAATTTTGGTATGAATTTGCTTTTCAAGTGGTTTGTTCAATGCGTATCGAGCTATGATGGTGCTCGTAACAACGGTTAGAAAGAGGAAATGAGGACTGATTCGAGGTTACTTATGACGGTCACAGATTTGTAATATAGGAACCTTGTTTTTTTATTTATTGGGTTCTATTGAATGTGGGGAGAGAAGTCTTGTTGAAAAACTCGGTCCTTCTGGGAGTAAGGTTGTCGGTTGGGGCCTTTCTAATTGCGGAAAGTTTATGAACTCTATTGAATTGCACTTCTTTTGTTTACTTGAAGAAACAAAAACAGTGAGTGCACAAGGAAACGTGGTATTCCAGATTGTGCAATGTGTAGACCCCTTGCAGATCATGGGTAAGAGAAGTGATGATTTTGGTTAACAGAAAATCTTCTGCAATAAAACTGTTGTTATTGAAAACTGTATTTTATAGAGATCATTTACATTCTTCTAGTAATTTTATAGACTTAGTTATGACGAGATAGGTATGATAGGCATAATGGGTATTCGGTATTCTGATCTTTTGGGTTGTAGAGTCAGTTTTATTTATTTATATACTTTTTATTTATTCTTTGAGAAGAGTCGAATTAGTTTTATTAGATTTAGTAATAATTGTATTTAGGAAAAAAAGGCTGACATGTCTATGCTGTCATAGACTTTTCTTGATCTGTTCTTGTTGCCAAAAGATTTTTGTTAGGTTAATTTAATATACTAGGAAGATTACTGTATTATTCACCCTTGGACATTTTGGAGCGTGTAGAGAGTTATAATTTATTACAGGCTGATGCTATAGGTTGAATTTGAACCCTTATATTTTATGCATATAATTAATTGTTAGCCACAATTATTTCAGAGGAGACTCTGTGCTAGTATTAGATGACATCTTTAGATGATTTGACTGGGTCATAGTGGTAAAATGGAGTTTTAATTGGATGCTGCAGAAAGAATGGTTTTGTAAATTTATATGAACAAAAATACTTTATTTGATGCTATATGATGAAGGAAAACACAGGAGAATCTCTATATGCACCTCAAAAATTTAATGCACAAACAAATAATGAAATTTTTTAAATCTGAAACTAAACCATTCAAGTAAATGCCCCTAAATTCTAATAAAATTAAATTCCTGCTAGGTAAATATGAAGAGTGCACAATAAATGATCTAATCAAATGCATCAAAATAAACATAACACGTGCAATGCATGATGCTAAGCAAGGTTCGCTGTGCCGACCGTACCGACGTACCGGTGGGCACCGGTACCATATCGAACCGAACTGGTACTGTACCGGTTCAGGCCAAAAGCTAAAAAAAAATTTGAGATCGGTACGGATCGGTACCGACCGGTACAGATTGCGAATTATCGGAACTGAAAAATATAGCTGTACCGTACCGGTTCCATCCGGTACCGGTACGTACCGGCCCGTACCGATCCATACCGATCGATACGGCAGACCATGGTGCTAAGATTATATGTAATTATTTTAGCATTAAAACTAGAATATGCAGCTAGGAGGTCTATATGGGATCAAGTTCCAGAAGATTATTCCAGCAATAAAGTTTTTTTAATCTTAAAAGGTTTCTTCCTGTGATATGAAGTGTTTGGACACCAATTAGCATAGTCAAAAAGCTACATAATGAGTGATGTAGGAAGTCCTTGGAGATCCTTTCCTGTGGTAACTGTAGATTGAAATCAATTGGGCCATGATTGCGACAAGGGCTATGTATAAGCTTTAGTGGACAAATGGTAGCTAATTGTAAGCTGTGAACAAGCACTCAGTCTAGAAAGTAAACAAGGTAAAAAGGAGGGCAAGATTGACCATCTAGTAGTAAATTACAGGCAAATAATACGATCTGACCAGTATTGGTGTTGGAATATACCTGTTTGTTTTGTTCTTCAGGCCTAATAGCAGACCATCTATTAAGAAGTTGTTGGTTCCTGTCTGTTTCCAGTAGATGGTGCAGCAAGAAGGCTTTGTAAAGATTTCATATGGTGAGGTTAGAGTTTAAGGAAGAAAAGTAGAAGCTGTAGCAATATAGCAGAAAAGAAAAGGGGAAACAAATGAGAGAAGGTGCAAAAGAGGAGAGAAAGAGGAAATATAAGATCCAGACTCACTCTGGATAGGCCTTGGATCTATCCATGAAGGAGTAAAAAACCTTAGACATGAGAAACCAAATTTTTACAATTGTTTAACATAAAAAAAAGTACGAAAGGGGGTAACTATAATAAATAATATTCTAGCATTTTTATCAAAGGTTGATATACCGGACTGTATTGGTCTGAATTTGCTTGTGTCCATAGTACCTAAAGAGGAAGAAATTGGAGTCTTGATTTCTATGCTACTTTCACTAGTCATTTTGGCAAATTTTGAAATTGAGCCGGAAGGTATCTCATCTACCTGAACGAACTCTAGAACTATTTACTATGAACCTAGCTACCATGGGCCGGAGAAGAGCTGGCTTAACCTACTTGAGTAGGGAGGGGAAACAACATGATTCACGAGAATAGGGGTAGAATCAGAGTCAGGGACCATCAAAGCATCAAGAGAAGCCACCAAGGCAGTAGTGGGGGCATCATTGGTGTTTGGTGTACAACTAGGGTGTCAAGATCATCATGTTCATCAATCTCCTAGGGTTGTTGGAGGTTTTGTCCATCATAGGAGGATTTCTGGTAGCCAAAGCTCCTAATCATTTTCCCTATACTCCCAAGGATGCTGTGAGAATTGAGGGCTGTTCATGAATTAAGTTTGCATGGTAGGTGCAGACAAAGTACTTGTAGTTATCAACCGTCACTTTGATAGATCTGGGGATGACTTTTATCACTCATATGGTGATAGCATAGTTGGAGAGGTTAAGACCATCTAGGGATTGTCTACTTATAGAGAGAAGTGAACCAAGTGCATTAATTATTTAATGGATTGCCTCCATGTTCTATAAACAAGAGGGAGGCTGAAGAGCCTATATTGCACCTTGAAATATAGATCATGGTGGACAACTTCAAATTTAACATATCAAGGATGAACATAATGGGAGAAGACTCTAGTATTGTTGGTTTCCCTATTAATAAAGTCAAAAAGGTTTTTCTTAGAAGGAAAGGTAGCCAAGAATGATTATAGCCGATATTCCTCCCTTGCCAAACAGGGTTGAACGTGGAGGGAGGCAAAAGATAGCGCTTTGCAACCATGATGTAATCAATCTCACCACACCACAGAGGGAGACCTTGATCACCCTTTCTGAGCAAGACCATGGTAAGCATTTTAGGTAGCTCTCTTTATAGGGATGAAGGTGGTCACATGATCCACCCAGTTGGGAAGCTTTGTCTCCTTGCTAGGGTTAGATTGTTTATAGGCTATGGGGGCTTTGTATCCTAAAAAGAATAGAATGACACTAGTAGCTTGATGTGCTGCAAAAATTTTGTGGGATTCAACTTAGTTATGGTGTGTGATGATGAAGAAGAAGCACATGCTACAAGATTGCTCATAAGGAGTTTCTGGTAAAGGCAAAACTTCACATCTATGGAGGACTATCTAACCCCATTCTCCAAAATGTAAAAAGAGAAGTCAAATGGCAAGTAGGAATTGGAAAGTTCATTAGCATTATGGAAGATGATTGGTTGATGACAATTCCTATTAATAGCATCGATTTATTTCAAAAGTGGAAGGAGTCCTCCAGCTTCAAATAGTGGAGAAGCTTATGAAGCCAAATAGAACTTGGAATGAAGAGTGCATCAAGGTATTTTTCCACCTTGACTTGCTACTGAAATTTTTAATATTATTTTAAATTAATGTGCACACTTCAATCAATCAATATGGTACTCATGATGATATCAGCATATCACTACTCTATGGGAAATGAAAGCAAGAATCAAGAGAGTATTTGGAATGCGTTGTGATCCATTAAGGTACATTTTCATGATCATAATTTTTTGTGTAGATGTTCATAGTCCCTACTTGTCACTTTATCAATAAAAAAGGTTCAAGTACTGCTATGTATCTTGCACTCATTGCATTTATTGCTGTGAAAAAATAGAATATATTTTATGCAATAATTGTGAAACTTCTTCAATTTGGATAAATTATTGCCTTATGTACATGTGGCACTGAATCCTCCTTCACACAATTTACTAAGTTGGTTTCATGGGGAAACTTGAGGCATAGGAATGCCAGAAATTTTTTGAAAAGGCAGCAATTGCAAATGACAACATGATGGTTATGGATGATGGATGACTTGGTGCAGCATTGTATGTGCCCACAAGTTTACAAGGAGTTGATGAGAACCATTCAGCAAAAAAGGGGAATTCTTTGATGCATAAGGAGGAAATGAGACTTCAAGACCGGATGAGACAAACAAAGATATATGTACTCTTGATGAAATTGGATTCCACAATATTGACTGTGATGTGTTTTGGAATGGGGAACACACTAGGTCCGAGATTGGATCCATAATGAAAAAGGATTATTCATTAAAGCATTTGCTGAATCTTCTCAAGAAATAAATCCTATGGAAGCCGAGGCTATGAGCTATCTATTCATATATCAGTTACTAAAGATAATTAGGGCTCAATTGAGATTTTAAAAGGTAAAAAGCAGCCAGCATGAAAACTTGTTGATTGAGGAGAGTATCCTAGACTTCATAAAAAAATGGTCTCTCTTGTAGTTTCATCTCCAGACCAATAAATTCAAACTAAGTAACTGGCTGACTAGATAAGCATGGAAGGGAAATTGTCAAAGTTTTACATGTGCATGTAGAAAGATATAAAGTAGATAGATTTTAATATTTCTTATTAGTTGATCAATGAATTGCCTTTGACCTTATTCTACCAAAAAAGAAGAAAATAGATTTATGGCCAACTCCTCTGTAGGAGACATAAACCGAGCTATTTTAGCACCCTGTCTTCTTGTGCCCTTTGTTTCCACAATAAAAGCACATGGCCAATTTGGGGATTCTTGGATGATTGGCCTCCCATACTTATGGTAGCATCACCATAAAACCCTCCATTATCCCTTCTAAAAGTAGCTCCAATGAGCGACTATCCCTTTTAACCACATAAGCCCATTTATCACCTATAACGTTCTCGAAGATTAGAGGAACACAAAAGGATGAGGGGAGAATTTGATCTAGATTTTGGAATGACAACATGGTGGAGGGAATTGGATTTGGAGAAGACTAGAATATGCTTAAGTCTTTAATATCTTTAGAATTGAGCAATTCAAAATGAGCAATCAAATTCTAATAGTTATCTTTAGAGATGGCCTTGCACCACTACCATGAGGCAAGGAAAGGGTGGAAAGATTTGTGAAGAGGAGAGAGGGGCAACCAAGTGGGTGTGAGGATGGTGAGAGGGAGGATGTCGAGGGGATCAACCACGGCGGAACCTTCCATTAGGAAAGTGGCATTGGGGGGCGGTGCAATAGCTATGGGTGAGGGGAAAGAGAAGGGGACCCATCAGTGCTGCACCTTGCATTAAAACAACAGTTTTATAATTTTAATCTTATTATCTTAATGAAGTTATCAAATGAATTCATTGTCATCATCGCCATCCTCAGTATTATTGCTTCAGCCTTTTTCCATAATATACCCTATTGATGCCAAAATTTCTAGTCAAGGCATAATTGAGCAATTATGAAGCCTACCATGAAATCAATATTTTCAGTTGGCGCATAAGGAGATCTTACTTTGTTGGCTGCAGTTTAAGATTGTGCAATGAAGGAACAAACATCAAAATTTTTGTATATTTGTACAGAGCTTAGGTCGAGGGGTAAGATGATACTTTCAAAGACTTCTATGTTGACAAAACCTTTTTCTTTTTTTAGCAAGTAGAAAATGGATGTTAAAGGGTTTTTTTCTTGTTAGTTGGAAGAGGGTGTTTAATCCAAATAGTAAGGTCACATAGGAGGATCAAAAAGTCAAGGTACATAAAGAGACTTTGCCCAGACAATAGTGAAGTTGCTAGAAAGGTTATGAAAACACTCATTCTAGAAGCAGATCATGGTTGGTGAAGGCCACCAAATTTTCTAGGTTTCCTCTCCTAGGAGGAATTATGGAGCTCTTGATTATATGTCTACTAGATTGTGGATGGATATTGAAGGGACCTTTTTGATTTTCATTCACATCGACTTTTCAAATTTCATAGCATGAGGATGCTACAGTGGATGAGTGAAGTCCAAAAAGAAGGTGATTGATAGGAAATACATGGTGGGTTTCATCATTGTTGAGGGAAGCTGATGAAACTAGGAAGCAAGCTCTGTCATAGTTTCAACTTTCAGAGCTCCCTTATCAAGGCTAAGGGAAAGTAAATTCAGATAGAAGGATGTGGAGATCAGACTATCCAATGAGTTCTCCCTAGTTTATCTTTTTATCAGCTTCTTATTTATGGTTTATTGTTGCATTTTTGCTAGATTTATGTGGGGTATCCTGGTTTCTTTGAAGGGTTAGCTGGGTGGGTAAATTCTCTTTTGAGCATCTAGAGAGAAATTGGACTACTGATTCTAGTCACAGAGGCTTGGAATGTTACTTTTATGTTTTGTATTGTTTTGGTAAAAAGAAATTGTATCTATGTACTATAATGGAGAAAAGTTAGCAGTTTGAAGATTTTCCAAATCGTAGATGTGGAAAAGACAAGGGTGTTAATGAGCTTGGCTGAGGCCTGATATGGCTAAAAACTTAGGCCTAGGCCTAGTTGGCTTGAAGTTGGCCAAGGTAGATTAGACCCAAAAATTGTGCATGCCTGAGTTTCTGAGTTTCTTGTCCAACTAGGCCTAGTTCTATTTTATCTGAATTTTAAGCATGGGTTGAACTTGTACTTTCTCAATCATTAATATCTCATGTGTTGGTTTGGCCCAAAAACCTTGTCCCTAAACTGTAACTCAGTTTTGTGCTTAGCAAAGTCTTTGAGTTGGTTTGTTTTATCCCACTGACTCCTCTTGTCTCCAAGAAAGATAAAGAGAAACATCTAGGCCATGAGACTCTTGCATCCTTAATAATCAGTATGCCAAAATGACTCGTAATTATGCAGATGATAAAGAGAGGATCCTTGGTTACTCCTTTTTTCTCCTTTTTTTTGTTTTGTTTAATGTTTGTCTTTGTTTATTTGTGTTGATTTATTGTTGGGTGTACTTTCAGGCTAGAATTTTGTGAAGGTTTTATTGATTTGCTCAATGTAATGAAACTGATAAATTTTGGATATCCCCTTGCAACCCAGCTCATTAAGCTCATATCTTCTCTTTCTCCCTGAAAATAGAAAAAAGGAAAATATATATTGTCTTCTTTCTTTAACTAAGTTAATCAATTTTTGTCAACTATTTTACCCATGCTCCATGCTGTTTACACAAAGGTTGCATCGAAGGCACTCTTTAACAATTAGATTAAAAAGTGTCATTGTTAGACCTAGATATCACAAACTTTACTAAATCTGGACATCAGATCCAACCTAAACAAACAAATGGAAGCAAGTCCTTCCACATTATTATTGGGTTAAATAAAGGCATCACACTTAATGCAATTGTGTTGCTGCATTGGCCATTGAAAAACAATTGGCTATTCACCTGCTGGAGTTTCAACCATTGGCTGTCAAAGTTTTCTCCGTTAAGCTTTCAATCACATGAGCTTTGCTCTTGGTTTGGATAATACACTTTTCTTAATAAAATACTTAATATATTACTAGTTCACCGCTTGTAGTTGTTGGTAACTTTTAAATTGTTGTATTCACTATACACATGGAAATTGTTACTGCATTTGCACGCCGATTGAGAGTCAATGATGTATATGCAACTACCGAATCTATTAATCTATATGTGTGTAACCCATGAAAATGAACCAATATGTGAAATGCACCAATTGTTGTCAAGCATCATTTTAAGTGGCATGCTTTGAAGAATAATATATAAGACATTTCTATCTGGTCTTTTATATTTAATCAATGTTTAGGTACAATGAGATATATCAAACCTTAAGATTTGAAAAATCCTCATTATTTGGAAGTTAAAATTTTGACTCGTAGGAAACATTCAAAATTTTGTAATAAAGTTAAGAAAATTAACTTTTTATTCTTGAAAAAATGAAATTGAAGTATTTCTATTGAACTCAGATAAGGGGTACTTCCTTATTTACCTATAATGTCTTAAGTTATAGAAATTTAAATAAAAATAAACAGGAAGAAGAGGATGTTTACTTAAATGATATTAGATGCAAAAAAGCCTATGTCTATCCTTGTCCTAATCTTCATGCCGAGTTACTGACTTGTTGGACTTCCGCACCCAATTGACTTGTTCCACCTACTGGCTACTAGCTTTAGGTGGGGCCCACCTACATAGGCAACTGATCTAGTAGGTCAACTAACCTTGTCAGCCCAACTTGTGACCGACCTGCCTTGACTATAAATAGAGCAAGGAGCACAAACAAGGGAAGAAAAAGAGAGAAGGGTGGCTAAGCTAGGGAAAGAAGGAAAAGAAGCATGAAAGCTTGTATATCATTTGTGCATTTGTTTTCTTCATCATGTAAGGAACCTTGTCCATGACTTTGAAATTAAGCTTTGATATGACAAGCATATTTGAGTCTCATTGTCAGTTCTAAGTTTATGCATAATTATGAACAAGGTATGCTGAACCGGGCCGAACTGCTCGGTTCACCCTGTATTGAACCGAACCGGTGTGGAATCGGCATAGTTCGATGCTGTTTTTCAGAGAATATTGTGAACTACTCCGAACTTTGAACCGGTTCTAACCGCTTGGCCAAGTGGTAAATGTGGACCTCAAGGACTTTTTGTGGCTTCATCTGCATTTTAGGGAGGACTTATTTGGCCTCATCCAATTTACTGGAGGGGATTTTATATAGCCTTCTCTTTAGCGAGGATTTATGGGGCCTGAGGTATAAGTGGAACTTTATAAGATGATGTGAAACTATGTGAAATGTAGGAGTTTCTGAAATATAATTTGTGCTTTGGCCATTTGATTTCGAATTAGTATTCAACTGATGATTTTATGTAAACTATTTGGACTATTTTCTAAAATTTGATTCAAACTTTTTATGGCATCCCATTCTTATTGAAATATTGCTTTTGAAATTTCATAACAAAATGATTTTAGTGAATTCTTATTTGAGCTTTCTAGTGGTAATTTGATTATGTGTTTCATTTCAAAGTCATTTATTTTCATATAGATCCTTAATTTCGTTGATCATGGTAGGAATTTACTTATTGAGCTTTGTGGCTAGCTTCATTTATTACATAATTTTTGGAGTGATTAGTGAGACTCTAGTGAACTTATTTTAAGAAGTGGACTCGACATTTTGAAGTTTCATTGGATCCGATGATTATTGAACTGGCATCAGCATTGCTTCAGTTTGTCTTCAATTGCTTGTATCATTGAAGGTATGGTATCGTGTACAAAAGGTATGGATATCTATTTAGGAGTTGTGGATTGTGATACATTTATGTTATGGTTTGTTTGATCATAAAATTTGGTGATGTTAAATATTTGGTAATTTGATTTGCTTTGATGATCCCATCTCGGAGTTTGGATGTTGGGGTGTGACATAATGATATGTACCATAACCTTATCTTGTGAGCTTTCTCCATCTCTTCAAGAAAAGTTAGCCTTATCCTATATAGTTTATATAATTAGAAATAAGTAGTGTTGCCCAAAAAACTTAAAGATAACTAATCAGTAGGCTTACTACAGTTGCATGGACATCTGTGGCAAGATAAAAATATGCGAACCTTAAGAACTAACAAGCCTTATCCCATCTCTTTGGGGTTATTTTCATGGATTTTTGTTTCACCATTTTTTTCTTTATCTTAGTTGAAATCCTCTCGTTATGATAATGCTTTCAGATCTCATGTTATGACAACCATCCGTGAATTATTTTCAGCATCTTAAAATCCTCATTCTTGTCACCGGAGCCACTGTTGATGGTTGACTGTATATATTAGTCCTTAAGTCATGACCTTGCAGAAGGTTCTAGGATGAAGGTCTGCCCACAAATTAAATCCAAAATATGCTTGTAATATCCGCAACTATCGAGGTACATCCCTCAGTATGTGAAGTATAATAAATAGTCATACATCATTTTTCAAGGGATTCAACACTCATTTTAGTTCTAATTCTTGACAGGGCAACATCATCTTTTGATTTTGTATGGAATACAGATGCTTGTGTACTTATATCGTTCTCAAAACATTGCAGCTTTATGTCCCTGGATGTGTATACTTAAGTGTTGATGGTGTCATGAAAGTAGTGAAGCGACTTTTTGAGTGCGGAGGCAATTTGAAGCATCTTCAACTACATGGTATCTGCAACATAACAAAAGAACACCTTGATGTCCTTAACTCTTTGTTGTGCAAAAACAATCCACGCCAAATTTCACAACCATCCTTCTACAGCTACTGGCGCATTGTCTCATTTAATAGTGATGATGGCCGTCCAGTCGATGTTGATATGTGCCCCAAATGCAATAATGTGAATCTGGTTTTTGACTGTACAAGGGAGAACTGCAGGTTAGTACATGCTGATCTTTACCACCCATATGAATCTCTGTCGTAAACTTTGTACCTTTTTTTTTTTTTTTTTGAAGTCATGTTTAGAATACTCAACTCAATTTATCATACTTTCAGGAGTATTCACCCATAATATAATAAAATATATTTTTTTGGAAATTCATTTTTTATTTCTGTTCATCATAATAAATGTATGCACACCCAGCAAGTCTTGTCCTGTGTATACAAATATACTCCAGTTCTCTGCCTATTTTGATCTCTGGAAATGAATATATGATGTTAAGCTGCTACGCGGTCCTTTTCCCGCCAAGCTTGTGAAACAAAGTCTTCTGCAACTTGATTTCTCATGTAACTTTGTTACTGATGAGTTTTGTTTTCTTGCCTTGTCAATCTTCTTTTTTCCTAATTTTCAAGAGCCATGAAGTTCCACTTTATCCTATCCCAACTTCAGACTCTGTTCTCAACTAATTTTGTAAAATATACCTAATATCTTATATCTGTTGTATTTTATTTAAAAAAAGTCCTGACAAAGGGTGAACTGCAGGATGATGAAATCTAGGTGGAGGGAGTGCAGAGGGTGTTTCTTCTGCATTGCAAGGTGTGAGGAATGTGGAGGTTGTATTGACTTTGAGGAATCTGGCGAGAAGGCTATTTGTTTGCATCTTTTGTGTCTGCAGTGTTGGCTGCGTCGTCCAAAGTGTAATATGTGCAACCGACCGTATTGCAAATGGCATGCAGACCTCTTTGGTAGTTCTTCCATGTCTGCTGGGTTCATATGTGATCAGTGCAGGGAATTGGAAATCTCATCATATCATTCAGCTAGTAGTAACTGGTATAGATTGCAAGCCCATGTTGTTTGGCATGAAGCAATATTTCATTTTTCTCATTTAGAAACAATTTTTATTATATTAAATTAGTAAGATATGTGTATGTGCAATTTAACTTTCTTTGCACATTAGCGGTATAATAAATGTTTCTTACCTATGACCTTTATTGTCCTGATCTTGAATTGTTCTTAACTAATAATGAAGTTTGTTTTTCTGATAGGGAAACCTTTGCTTGACGATCACCCAGACCTTCGGCTGGGTTGTTTCCAAGCATGAACTGGTCAGGCAGTTAGAACATGAACAGGCAGTTTCCATTCATAAACTGAGCGAAAGAAATGCACCAGTAAGCAGGTTACCCCAACCTGAAGGGCCGGGCGGTTGGCAGACTATGATGTGAACAGCTTAGGAAAGATGATCCAACTGTCATTGTTCTCGGGGAATGTTTGCAGCATGATTTCTTTGAGATGCTTTTCTTTATGTTAGAACAGTAAAGGATGTAACTTTTCCAAAGCACAACTTCTAAGGAACAGTGGGATCAGTTGTTGCTTGTAATATGCGATAGCAATGACATGATTTTTTCCATCTTATTTTTGCAGTGATTATCAGTCTAACTTCATTGATTTTGTTTCTCTCCCTTTATTTGTATTAGTTGTGGTATGAATGTATTTAATATCCCTAGAGATGTCTCCATGGTTTTTTCCCCTTTTTTTCAAAAATTTTCTTGGTGAATGCAAGTATTTATAATCGAAGCCGGAAAATGCAAGTGTTCCTTTTCCTTTTCCCATCTCTCAATAGAAGCAGTCCATTTTTTGGATCACTTGTTTTGCCTCTGATTGGTTGGTTACCGGACGAAAGTTAGGCTGATAGTAATGTCTAACTCAATTTTTTGGATCCATTTTTTGGATAAAATATAAAGGGCTTTACCATCCAGGGCAAGCACTTTATTGGATTTAATCCATTTGCACCAATTCAATCTAACTCAATTGAGTTAGACGTTCACTCATCACTTCTGAGAGGTTTATCGTCTGATTAACTTAAAAGTTCTGAAGTCGGACTCCACAAATGCAATAATTGATGGTAAGGGATGCTTGCAAGGTTTCCTCCTCTCTCTAGTCTCAACCTAAAATAAAATTTAAATAAAAAAAGATAGTTTAGGGATGGGGATGAGACCTTTGTTCTTCTATTCGGACTCGACAAATGCAATAATTGATGGTAAGGGATGGCAAATGCAATAATTGATGGTAAGGGATGGTTGTAAGGCTTCCCCCTCTCAACCTAAAATAAAATTAAAATAAAAAAAAATAGTTTAGGAATGGCTTCACATAAAAGGGATGTGAGTAAAATCTTGAGTTTGGTACAATTTGCTCGTATGAGACCTTTTTTCTCCTGGAACATTCTATAATAAACTATAATCGAGATTAAAGCAAACAAGCCAACTTTTAGCAAAAATCCTCAACAACTGCACCCACCACCCTGCTCTCCATTCTCTAAATCCACGCTGTTGCCTTCCAATTCTCCTCTCTTTGCTTATACGAATGATATTTGCTGGAATCTCTCCACCAAGGAACGGAAAATAAATGCTCAGAGAAAAGCCAAACTTGTTGAAATGAGCATGACTTCACGGCACCAAGCAAGCTATAAAACCCCATAACCACAGGCAACCCACCACCCCAAAGGCCAGGCCTAGAAAAGAAACAAGGAAAAAAGAAAGAAAAGATGGCAGCTCTTATGGCGACCGTGATCATTGCTCTCACTCTCACCATCTCCATTGCCATGGTCACTGCAGCGAGCTCGACAGTCCAATTTGTGTTTGGGGACTCCTTAACCGACGTCGGCAACAACAATTTTCTCCGGTACTCACTCGCAAAGTCGAACTACCCTTGGTATGGAGTTGATTACTTAAATGGACAGCCCACTGGGAGGTTCACCAATGGAAGAACGATGGGAGACATTATATGTAAGTCATTTAGAACCTCAACGAGCACCTTAGCAGTCAAATGACTTAACTAACAAAGTTTCATGCTATGGAAATGTAGCTGCTAAGCTTGGGATTCCATCACCACCACCATATCTTTCCTTGTCGATGAATGATGATGCTATCCTCCGTGGTGTCAACTTTGCATCAGGAGGAGCTGGCTTTCTCAATGAGACTGGACTATACTTTGTACCAACATCTTTTCCTCAAAATATTCTCATTTTCTCATGCATGTTATTGTTGCTTACTTTGTTCGACTCCCATAACTTTGATGCGGTATTGCAGATCCAGAAGCTCTCTTTTGATGATCAAATAACTTGTTTTGAGAAGACCAAGGCTGCGATCACACGTAAAATTGGCAAAGTGGCTTCCGAAAAGCTATGCAATGAGGCAGTCTACTACGTTGGCCTTGGTATGGCAATCTTAAACTTCTTACATCATAACCAACATGAGTTACATTCTTAACTGAAATCCAATGTATTCTTCAAGTTTTCTTCTTCCTTTGTAGGTAGCAACGACTATCTTAACAATTTCCTGCAGCCCTTCTTAGCCGACGGTCAGTTATACACAGACAACGAGTTCCTAGAGCTCTTGATTCTCACCATAAATGGGCAGCTAAGGGTAATACCCAATTTACCAACACACGGCACTAAAACTGGGCAATTAAGCTAGCAGGCTGACTTACAAATGGCATCTGATAATCCTTAACTGCAATGTGTTTGTGTTGTGTCTCTGAAGAGGCTTTACGGGCTCGGGGCAAGGAAGGTGGTGTTCCATGGACTGGGGCCAATGGGTTGCATCCCTTCTCAGAGGGTGAGGTCAGGGACTGGGGAATGCCTGGAGGAAGTGAATCAGTATGCGCTGGATTTCAATTCACGTGTGACGAAGCTGCTCGTTGCTCTCAATGCTAAGCTGCCTGGTGCCCAGATGACTTTGGCTGATTCCTATGACATTGTCTTGGATCTCATCAACAACCCAGAACGCTATGGTACGTGAAGTAGTCGAGCAGACTCATGATAACATGAGCTAGCCTTTTCCACCGAGTTCATGGAGATCTGAATGCATTTTTAAGTTATGTATGAACTTGTTTCTTCCTGTTGCTTAGGATTCAAGGTTTCAACGACATCATGCTGCAATGTGGATACCACCGTTGGCGGCCTATGCCTGCCTAACTCGAGGCTTTGCAGCAACCGCTCTGAGTACGTGTTTTGGGATGCATACCACCCGACCGATGCTGCGAATGCAGCGATCGCTGAACGCATCTTCGCTGATCCTGACATCCGGCAAGCTCCTTCCCCGGCACCTGAACTCGCCCCTGCACCCTCCCCTCTTTGAAGAGCTACGACATCCTACTTTCCACCAGTTGTTAGAGACTTTAGATTTCATAGGGGTTTGTTTACACTTTACACACATCTTCAAGGAGGTATTCGACTGTTAAAATGACAAAAAATACACAACGCACGAGTGTTAGTGAATGCATATGCTCTATTCCTTCTAAAAGAACAGAGAAGATTAAATGCACATGTTCTGTGAAATTTCTATTACCTTGCGATGAATTGGATATATCCCTTGAATTCATTCATTAATTTCTATCTGTACTCTGCATTAGAGGAGGCTGGCCAAGGATTTCTGATAGCTGAAAGATTTTTTTGGTTTTCTGTGCCACCTTTTGGGCCGACCGGACCAGAGAAAATAGATTGAGCATAAAAATAGTTAAAAGAAAAGAAAGACTGGGCCATGGAATATTGATTAGAATTCACTTGGTTGTATGTGTTGCCGGCCGGATCCTGAAACACTAATGTATAACACCCCCGTGGATTTGCGAGATAACAAATAAATGGTGAAGGCTCGCTGGATTGGTTCCAGCTAGGCTCTCCGATGCTTAAGTTAGTAAAGATTCCTTCAATAAAAAAGAAAAACAAGAATGGAGGAACAGGATCGCCTCCAGGTTAAGATTATTAACCTCTTCCTTTGCTAAGAGCATTTGCACCTGATCACCAATTAGGTTTTGAACTGGATGAATCCTCATGCACTATATCACACTGGTTTTTAATTGCCACAACAGTATGAACGATGGTTGCTGTTCAATAATTGACTTTTTTATGAGAACATTTAAGTAAGAAGTGATAGGATTCATCATTATTTTTCTTCGTTCTTAGAACCCGTGGCATGCTCACTATGATCAGGATCTTGATCCAGGTGAGGAAATGGTGCCACCAGTGCATAGTTTCTGATAATTCTTTTGGCTACATAGACAGTATAACCACCACAGCTTATGTATTGAAAATTTGTTTTGCTGACATTAACTCAGAAGAAATTCCGCTCCGCCTGTGCATTTGTGGATGCGTTGGAAACAATTCCTATTGAAATAAATGATAGATAAAATTTCTCCAAATGTGTTTGAAAGCAAACTTCCAAGAAGGTAGGTTCTGATGGGTTTCAGAATACTATCTGAGCATGTTTCTAATATAACACAAACCTGACCTGGTTTGTTTCATCATGAATCGACATCATTACTCTGTAGCAGAATGGTGAGCAGAGGCAGGTAGATAACTTCTAGTTCACTGCACAGATGCAAGTTTGCCTTCAAATTCTTGCGATAATGAGTGATTGTACAAGAAGTGGTCTGGGAATTAAGAACACTTGAGTTCTACTTGAGAGGGAGCTGAAGCAGCCTGTTATTAAATTTGCAGAGGCTAACATGAATAAGCTGTAATTTGTCACCAATAAGTTTTTTCAAGAGAGCTCATCTTGAAAACAGAGGTATGCACTTCAAATTTACCCAATGGAGTTGTTTTGTAGCAAAGCACAGTGACAAATGATTGGTTAAGGCTAGAAAAGGGAACATAAAGAAAAGGTAAACACATGGAATTAGCTATGGACTTGATAGTTTGATCAGTGTGGGCTACCTGGTTGCCAATGTTGATTCCTCATTCCTACACATTGAGCATAAAAACTTGCCACTCATGAACCCTAGAATTTCCTCAGGACATTTTGAGCAACATTCATATGGTGGCATCTTATCGTTGGTACACATGTCATTAGTGCAGATTTCAAAGAAAACACTCAAAACAGATGAAGGGAATTTTGGATGCTAAAGCTATGCACCTGGAAGGCACCGAACAATGGAAAATGTTTCCTATCTTGTTGAAAGGAATGAGGTCTGATGTGGCCCAAATCTAATCCGCCCATCAAGGGTCGACACATGGCGAGCATTTAGAAAAGATTTGAATTGAAAAATTTTGAAATCTTGGCGGGATCTAAACAATGAAGGATATTACGACAGATTTGAATATAGATAAGGAAGGAAGTTACAGCAATCCCTTTGATTTTCGCCTTCAAATCATAATGGATCCACGCTTCCTCCTCTATAAATAGGAGCAAAGGACTCCAAAATGGGAGGGGTGGAGGAATGGCGAGAGGCTCCCAAGCACAGATGGTGAGAAGCTCCCAAGAAGAGGATTTCAAGCTCTTATGGAGAGAGGTTTCAATGGACAGGCTTTCAAGTTCTCATAACTACCTCTGTATTTGCCTCCTCTGCTACGGCCGTCTCCACATGCTATCTTCTCTCTAGATGGGATGCATGTCCTTCGAGCCTCAGGTGCACATCCTTGGAGGCCACCCTTGTATGCCAACTGAGATCCAAGCATCGCGTGTACAAGATCCGCATCCTCGAAGACCAAGATGCGAGTCCCTCGAGACTAGGACACGCGACTGCCGGTCAGAGTTACGTCGAGCTCCCAAACAAGCTCGCAATCTGCACATCCTTAGAGACTAGGACGCAAGTCCTTGAAGATCGAGATGCACGACCACTGACTAGAGCTATGTCGAGCTCCCAAGACAGGATGCATGTCCTTAGAGACCAGGACATATGACCGCCAACTAGAGCCATGCCAAGTTCCCATTTTGTGCTCCCAATCCTCGCATCCTTGGAGACCGAGAAGGGAGTCCTTGGAGACTAGGATGCGTGATTGCCGACTAGAGCTATGCCAAGCTCTCAATCTATGCTCTCAGTCCGCGCATCCTTGGACACTGGAATGCGAGTCCCTAGAGATCCAGACATGTGACTATCGACCAAATCCATGACAAGCTCCCAAGTTGACCTCTCAGTCCGTGCTTCCAATCTGTACATCCTTGAAGATCAGAATGCAAGTTTTGAAGATCGTGATGCTCGACTGCCTAGGCCGAGCTCTTAGTCTGTGCATCCTCAGAGATCAAGATGCGAGTCCTGGAGACTAGGATGCGCAACCACCGACTAGAGCTAGGCCAAACTCCCAGTCTGTGTATCCTCGGAGATCACGAAGCGAGTTCTTGGAGATCGAAATGTGCAACTGCCGACCAGAACCATATCAAGCTCCCAATCTGCACTTCTAGTCCATGCACCTTTAGAGACCAAGATACGAATCTCTGAAGACTAAGATGCACATCTGCTGACTAGAGCCATGCTGAGCTCCTATACCAAGCATTCTAAGCCGAGCTTCCATACTGAGCACTTTAGGCCGAGTATTCTAGGACAAGCACTCAAGGTTTAACGATTCAGAAAGATTACTCTACTTTAATGCTTTTTGTTATATCTTCTTGTGCTATTTCATGCTATTATTTCAAAGCACTGTCTAACTTAAGCATCGGAGGAGGTCCGACCAAAGCCACCCCTGCAGGCATTTGTCTTCTCTTTGTGTGCAGATCTATGATTCTCCATGGTAGTTGGCACTCCATCTTGCACTACTGTGAACCGAGCAAGTTGATCTACGCCCTCCACGCCTCCAAATCATCAGAACATGATCGAGCAGAATTTGGACAACAACAAGATCAAGCATCCATAGAATCTATTGGCAGTATAATGTAGAAGTAAGCAATACATACTAGTTGAGTAACTATTTTGTTTCTGGTATCTTAATATTTTAATAGGTTGTGCTCTACAAATGGTGTTGTTTCAAGTATGTTTTTATATACAAAACATTTCACCATAGGAATCAACTTCCCTTCTTGTAGAAGCATAAAAAATTGTTCATGCACCAAAGTTTTGTACATTTGAAATACTTAAACCTTAGCCCTACAAGACTATATCCTTTTGCGCTTATTTATCAAATCTATCAGCTAATTAGTTTTCTACGACTAATATTGACAATGTATAATATTTCTCTTGAAATATTTCAATCAATGAGGTGAGGAAATGTATACTTAACCAACTATACCAAGCTATAAACAATTAAACTCCCTTATTTAATTTATGCTACAATTGCTATCAGTAATGCACAACATTTATCCTGAAATATATTTTTGAACCAATAAATCAAGGCATGTGTAGTTAATCTGTTTGGCAGCAAATTGCTTGTGGCATTTCTTATTGTGTGCCATTAAAAAGCCTTTTTTTACTGCATTATAATATAAATATTGCTATCTTCTAATAAATGTTTTCTATTGGTGGTACTTTATTGTAAATGCCGCTATAAATTTGTATTCTACAACATATAATTTGAAGTATTGGGAACTATAACTGGTCTTATGGTATTTAACTAATATGCCACTAAATAATATCATAATTTGTAAGATTTTGGAAGATTACCACTAAAACTTTAATTGTTAAGTATTGTACAGAGCTTGGGTCTTGTCAGATTGGGGCCATCAAGTATTACTATATATAGGCTATTAGTTCAATCGAGCACGTATTAAAATATTAAAAATTAAAAATTATTTAAGAGTATTAATATAAGAGTATTAATAAAAAATATAATATAAGAGTATTAATATTTTTTGCATCAAAAATTTTTATTACCTTTTATTATAGAATAAATAAAAATAATCATGAATTATCTATGCCTACAAAGTCTGTAACAAAAATTATATATGAATATGGTGACACATAAGAGTTAATTTATAATATTTTTAGCAACAAAACTTTGAAAATATCATAAAAACTAAAATAAAGTAAGTTCAATTTTCATTTTTGTGTAAGAGAAAAAAATAAAAAAAGATTAAAATATAAAATATTGAAATACACATCAAATAATTATTTAATGATATGAATATAAGTTGATAAGTTAAATAAATCGTTTTTATGTAATAGCTTTATGGATCAAGTGCATGACAATAAACATGATGAATTAATATAATATATAGGTATTAGACTTTGTCAGTGTAGCCGTCTTTTTGTTGAAATGTGCTCTGCTATTATTGTATTTTATTTATTTTAGTTGTAGTAGCTATAAGCAAAAGATTGTTTCATATGGTTTTGTTAACCACTATTTGCATCAATGTACTCATTTGCCTTATAGACAAAAGAATTTAGAATCACTTTTGGGCATCTTCCTTTTTGATCACTTGGTCGCTCAAAAAGTAGTTTTTGAGCTTGCTAGCCAAACACACAGCAAATTAATTATATTGTTTCAGAACAGCTTGTGGACACTGACAACCAAATACTTTGTAGCAAAAATTCTTTGCCTAAAGAAACTTTTAACCTCAAAACACAGCTTCTAAACCAAATGCCATAGCATCCCTAATCATATCTTTATCATTTAGCCACCTATACCTTCCTAGATGATTTAGAACATCTTCCTTTGATCTCATATGAATGAAAGTTGGTCGAGAATGAAAGTAGGTTAAGCATAACCCAACCTCTATTTCCCGAAAGAAAAAACCATCCCTATAGCATTGCATTTGTTACTCTTATAAATAGTATTTTCTGAAATAGGAATTATGAATATTATTTCATTTTCATATTTGCCTATTTTATTTGTTAAAGAAAGTGAGTAAAATCTAAATATAAGAGGAGTATGTAAATTGGAGAGGGAGATTAATAGAGGGGGATGCAGGGATCAAAAACTTTGAAGTTGGATTATTCCATTCTCTAGACTGGGATGAGGATTTTTTGAAAGCAACTGGGACTAACCACAAATAAAAAATATGAGATTATTCCAAACTAGAAAAACGTTGCATGCCAATGGTTCTATGTATTGTGAATCCCATCTCCAAAAGCAAAAGCCAAGTTTCTTCATAAAAGCTATCCATTTTGTTTTTTTTTTTAAACAAATAGCATTGTGTTCAAAGTAAAAATAGCAGGGATATGACTAAAGTCGGGAGATCTAGGGCATCAGGCACGAAAGCGGTCTACTCTTCTCTAGAGGATCCTCCGCCGCAGCTCAAGATCTAGGGAATGGTTGCACAGGAGTGAAAAAGGGAGGAAGCGGAAGATTTATATATCAGTCATTTTCTTACGGGCTACGGCCTGTAGGCCTACCGGCTTGCGTGTCTAAAAAAAGAACTGATCCAAAAAAAATGGGTCGGGTCGGATCTGGGTCCGAGTCCGGGTCAAAATTGGGTGGACCCGACCCAACCCAAAAAATAGGACGAGTCCAAATTTAGGGCCCGACTCGGCTCCGCGGGTCATAAAATTCGAGTCGAATTGTATCTTACACAACCCACCCAAATATGAGGATAGCACTATTTAACTGATTTTGTTTATATTTCCGCCACCCGACCCAACTCATTTGCAGCCCTAGGTATGAGGATAGCACTATTTAACTGTTTTTGTTTATATTTCCGCCACATATTTTTCCGGAATAAAGCATGCACATGGACGTAGGATTGGAACAATAAAAAAAACATATTTAATAAAATTAAATTTTGATAATTTTATATCATCTATAATAGACTACAGAATAAGAACACTTGAAAAATATATGTATTACGAAGTTGGTTGATCTTTGAATAGAGCGATGGAGGCAGAGCAAAATGCATTACAAAATTAAAACGCTCGAGAAACACGAGAGGAACTCTCGGGAAACAAATATCACCAACAATAATTCCATCTCCTTTATAATACGTTACCAATTATTGATTTAGAAAACTCAAGGAGAACGGATAGGCATTGAAAGAACCAAGAATATATGAACTGAGAAAGATACATTACAAAATTAAATTGCATGCTAATTACGTTATTCGTTAGAACGTTCGAGAAATCAGATAGATGTTGTGAGAGAAGAGATAGGCGTTATCCACTCGGAAACAGATACGCATAGATACGCCCAAATCTAACTTGGATGCTCCATTAGAACACTCGAGAAACTTGACGTTAAATGCTGGACCGTCTATAAGAGCAAGCAGGCAGGGGGTTGGCATCTGAACCATTATGTTTTCCACCTCTCTTTTTCTGATACAACCTGTCTCTCCCTCCGTCTCTGGTGAACATCCCTCATCACAACCTAGAACCTCATCCAAAAAAATATTTTTTGAGTTTCTTAATTTTTTATAAATATCCAAAATCTCCTCCTCCATCTCTGGTGAACATCCCTCATCACAACCTAGAACCTCATCCAAGAAAATATTTTTTGAGTTTTTTAACATTTTATAAATATCCAAAATCTCCTCCTCGGTCTCTGGTGAACATCCCCCATCACAACCTAGAACCTCATCCAAGAAGATATTTTTTAGGTTTCTTAGTTTTTTTATAAATATCCAAAATCTCCTCAAGCAGGGGGTTGGCATATGAACCATTATGTTTTCCACCTCTCTCTTTCTGATACAACCTGTCTCCCCCTCCATCTCTGGTGAACATCCCTCATCACAACCTAGAACCTCATCCAAGAGATATTTTTTGGGTTTCTTAGTTTTTTATAAATATCCAAAATCTCCTCCTCCGTCTCTGGTGAACATCCCTCATCACAACCTAGAACCCCATCCAAGAAGATATTTTTTGAATTTCTTAGTTTTTTATAAATATCCAAAATCTCCTCGGCAAATAACTGATGTGTGGTCAGTCTCCATGAATCCGTACTGTTACAACCCAAAACCTCATCCCCAAAAGCTATCCGAAACGTATTTTTTAGATTTTTTAATTCTATATAAATATTCAAAATTTTCTTGGCGAATAATCGATGTTTGGCTAAACATATTCCCGCATGGATTGCCACAGTTGAGTAACCTTATATATAGAGAGAGAGAAGATGAGGAAACCAAAGCCATCACTGTGCATGATGTCCTCCTTGTGTTTGCTAATGTCCCATACCATCCATACCTAAATACCTTATTCAGGGGAGATGTCCATGGAAGGCGAACATATACAGCTGCCTTATTGTTGCTTCACCATTAGCCACTGCGAGCCACCAGGGATATACCATGAGGTGGGAGTGGAACCTTTCTTCTTCTCCGGCTCCACATTGGTGGTGGGATGCAAGAGAGGGGAACTCGAAGGTCCACGTACGGTGCGCTGTGCTACGTCTCTCTCGCTCTGACATCAATCCTCAGTTCCGTTTCTGGTGGAAGGCTCTCAGATGGCCTACAACAAAAGGTTGTCGTTGAAGCTTGCAAATCGCCAGACCTGCATCAACTGCACCAGAAGCTGGTCTACTTGCCTTGGCATTGCAGCCGAATGGATGTCTTCATTGCCCGCAATCAGCAATGGAAGCAAACACATGAGGTGCCATATATTCCCAGAAGGAACACAACTGCATCAATGAAAAGCTGACACATGATACAATTTTGGATCATGGCATTACGAAAATTAAAGGTAGAAAGATGATTTTAATTCCCTCCAATTGTTTTGTATGATGAGCTTAAGTTCAAAATCAAGGTCATCAACATTGTGAATTAATTAAATTAAGCAATACAGATGGCCTTTTGGAAAAGGTATTTGCACTCTTCTTTTGAGGTTATAACTATGTGATATTATACATAAAAGACATCCACTTATACGATGGGACTGAATTTTGATAGAGCGAGCATTTACTTTGGATGAGGTAGATCAAAAGTTTAGTACTTCACATGGATGTTTTTGAAATATTGATTAAGGAATAACCAAGTCCAATTTGGAGAATATGTCTGTCTCTAAATAAATTCTATTTTAGTTTGAATTGCGTGTGAAAATCTTAATTAATAAAGAACGAATTGTATTATAGAGAATGAGTAATATGGTAAATCATAGTTCACCCATAATTTGATGGGGGAAAAGCATACACGAGCAGATGTATCTATTTCGTCTGTACCAATATCATGCCCCAAACCCAACATTTGAGTTAAGCATGTGATAGAGCATGGTTCTAGGAAATATGCAAAGCCTTGTGACTTGTACAAAATTTTAGCAATACTTAAAAAAAAGGATATAATGCCCACCTCTTATAAGGAATCTCAAACCATAGAAAAATGCTAAGCATTCCGAGGCCATGACAAGAAAAGTAGAAGAAATAATATGAGCCACACAGCTTAATAAGAACCCTATCCCCGCACACACAAAAAGAATACATATAATTAATGACAATTCATAGAAATCATTAGAAAATGATATTAAAATTTAAATAATATTAAAGTATGATTACGATGAAACTCATACTCCTGTTAACCAATATTTCGATTCTCATACCCCGCACTTAATAGGTCACAATGTATCAATGCATATCACGTAACAAAAATAACTCATTATCATAATTTATAACTCTTTTTGTGAGTTTCCAATCCAGCAGTCGATCAAAAAACAAAAAATAAGTAAATTATTTATTTTTGACTCGAGACTATCCACCATCACATTTGCTGCCTGTGTTAGGGCATTGAATGCCATCGAGTTCCTACCTGTGATGAGGCAAACTGTAGTAACATAGGTAATCCAGGTCTCATGCCTGCTATTTAGTTATGCCACCTATCATTCTCACTAATATCACTAGGGAACAACCCAACATTTTAACATTATAAAGATACAATAATATAGTCATTTTTTATGCGTAATCAAGACTATTCATTACTACAATACACATGTACATATCAAAAATTGCATATCAATACAAGAAAACACAATAAGGGTTTCATACCTTTACCACGCAGCAGTAAACAGTTAAGTGTGCCAAGCAATCCATATATATATACCTAACGCATCCAATTAAATTATTTTTAATGTAGTATAATTGAAGAAATCAACCATTTTCATGAAATTTGAGAACCAACTGCCTAAAGATCATTATAAATAACCATCTTGCAAGCATAGATAATTATATTAACCATTTATTAATTTTTCCCAGATTTCTAATCTCACAACTTTTGGTGTTCCAAGACCAGTCTTAGTCCCAGGATTTTCCATCCTAACCCTAATCCATGCTATTTACCTAAATTAAAAGAATAAAAGCTAGTGCTTTATCTCAGTTAAGGGATCAGAGTGTAAAACTCAACGCTAATCCTCTTCTTGTCCTGGTAGTCATGCGTCTATGCAAAATAAACATGGAGAAACCAAAAGATGATAAGGGAGAAGTGGAGCTTTGGGTTATTGTTCGGATAATCTACAGATGCCTTATTGTTGCTTCACCATTAGCTTGGAACCCCACCTGGGACAAACCATTAGGTGTTAATGGAAACTTTCCGCTTATCTAGCTTCACATTGGTGATAAGATGCAAGAGAAAGGAACCCAAAGGTCCATGCTGCGCTAATTGTGCTATATCTCTCTGGCTTCACCATCAATTTTTAGGTCTGTTTCTGGTGGCAAGCTGATCCACCTAGCTTGGTGTTGCAGCTGAATGGATCTCTTCATTTTTGGCTATCACAGTTCTATAATGGAGGCAAAGACATGAGGAACCATATATATATATATTCTCGGAAGGAACATGACTGCAACAATGAAATGCTGGCACATGAAACAGTTTTGGATCATGATATTATGAAAATGTAGAAAGTTGACTGTAATTCCCTGCAATTGTTCAGAATCAAGGTCATCAACATTGTGCTTTCATTAATTAAGCAATACAGATGACGTTTTGGAAAAAATCTTGGCACTTTTTGTTGAGGTCGTTACTATGTGATATTATTCATAGAGAAAGCCCCTTAGGTGGGATTGAATTTTGATAGAGCGAGCACGTACTTTGGATGGGATAGATCAAAAGTTCAGTACTTCACATGGATATTTTTCAAATATTCATTAAGGAATAATTAAGTCTAATTAGGAGTATTTATCTGTAATAGCCCAATGTTTTGGCACGGCATGCATGGTCCTGCTTGGGCTGGTAGGAATCGGCCTCTTGGGCCTCTACATGCGGGGCACGTGATGGAGGAATGAAGACTCGATCGAAGTCTTCATCTTCCTTGAGTTCGTCAAGGAAGACGAGTTCTAAGGCTCGCCGGACTCCGATGAAAACTTTATGATGAAATTAAAAAAAAAACCTTCCCTCTTACCTTTATGCATCACTTTTAATCCTCATTCAATCGCCGGCAAGATTCGTCCAATTTTCCTTGAATTTTTTTTTTTCTGTCGAGCAGTCACGGCAACCCACCATTGATTCGCCACGAGAACGAGGTAATCCGTCTGGCCACTCTTCTATACCTATTCCCAAGTCCCTTGGCCATCGTCGATGGTCTGGTTGTCTCCAGCGGTCTCTAGACTCGTGTCCTTCTCCTCTATTTTCCCTTTTTTTCCTTGTTCTTCCCATGTACGTAGTTGATCACCACTATTGTGGGATGTCGCCGCAGCCGCTGTCGTAGGGGGACGTCGCTATTGCCGCTACTATGCCGCCGGGAGTCGCCGCCGTGGGGGTGACCGGCCGTAGAACTATCTTCTTCCTCTCTTTTGAGAGAGAACTGCAAGTCTCTTGCCTTCTCTCTCTTGCTCTCTCCTTTCTTTCTCTCCCTTTGTCACTGTTTCTGTCTCCATTTTCTCTCTCTCTGGATGCCTTAATGGGCTCGAGGAAAGGATCCAACACCTTGTGAACTAGTTACCCCTTGGACGGGTCTTGGGCCAGAACAAGCGCAATGTAGATGTTATAGGACTGAATATGTGATCCGAGAGTATAAAAAATTGGAAAGATACATCACTTGACTCTTCGTTAGCTCACTCGATAAAATAAATAAATATTATCAATTAGAACATTCGTGAAGACAGATATTTGTTACCAGAAAATAGATAGCCGTTATAGTTATCTATTAGCGCATTCAAGAGAACAGATTGGTGTTACAAAATTGAACGACCCTAATAAAGCAATCAAAAAAGACATGTCCAAAATTAAATGTTGGACGCTCCATTAGAACACTCGAGAAACTAGACGTTTAAATGTTGTACCGTCTATGAAAGCATACAGGGATGGAGGTGAATTGTTCCTTTTTTCTATTGTCATGCTCCGAGTGGTCTAATGGATATATGTATAGAAGACCATACAAACATGCAAGATTATAGATTATATCAAAGCAATAATAATTTCTAAAAATTATTTAATCAAGAATATATCCAAATAGTTTTTATAATAGATCCAAAGTCACATAAGTCAACATTTGCTAGCTACTAACATAAATCAAATAAAATATTCTAACTAGACTGAATAAACTCCTATGACTGGAAGTATCTTCAAAAGAACTAGCGCACTCTCCAAGACCCAAGCAATCATGCATCCGGATATGAAAAATAGAAAAAAGATAATAATGAGTTATATTAGCCCAATAAGCAACATAACACCCCAAAATGGGGTCAAAGCATGCCAAATAATTAGCACAAAATATTGACTAAGAAATAAATTATTTCTCCAATAATGCATATTTCTTTTTGAAGAATACTATTGTTTTTACAAGAAATACCAGAAACTAGATGTCAGAAATCAAAAATCAGAAATCAAGCTATGACCACCGACCTAGTGGCATCGGTCAAAATGTACAAAGTACCAAAAGTCACCATTATTAACTAGTTAGCTATGACCACGGACCTAGTGGCATGGTGTCCCAAATATCACTATTTTCATCACCGACGATACGGTGTCGAAACTAGTTTCTCATAAATTACAAGTTAACAAGGCCAACAAATAATCTTCATTGGCAGGGTCAAATCAGATCATAGTCGTGCTGAGAATGCATACTTATAAAATAAATTTTTCATAATTTACCAAATCACATTTTTTAGATTTCAAACATAGCACATAAAATATTTTAAAATAATCATAACATTAATATGTCTGACCCGTTTAACTAAGTTTAAAACATATATCATAATTAATTTAATCAAATTATTATTATTTTACTAAAAATTTGAAAAACATACTTTGAAGTATTAGGTTACTTACCTCTTATCACTTCAAAATATCACTCCACTTAGATGGGTCAGGTGCAACAATTTTAATATAATTAAAAAATTATAAATTTCATCATCATTTTAGAAGTCAAGCAAAATCAAAATCAAACACTAGTGGACAATGGCCTCATGTTCCCAAAACAGGTCAGTCAGGTGACAGTGCCTGACTACCCAAGTCGGTCAGAGCAAAGAGGATTCAACGGGTCGGGTGCAGATCAAAAGTGGCCAAATCTAACTAGGGCTGAAGTAATGGGCCGATTGTTAGGAATTGTAACCTAAATGTCAATCGTCAGCATGTTGATGATCGAGTTTTGTAAATGAATTGATAAATTAAATAAAGTATTATTTGGCATTATTCATCATTTTACATCTTCAAATGAACTCTTATATGATTAAGTTCTTAGGACTTATTAATGATAAAGGAGGATTTATTTTTAAGTCCTTAAAACTGTTCGTGATCAAATGATATGTTGTTACTAGGACGACAGCATTATCGAGATTAGGTCGTTGTGTGACATATACGTTGGTTGTCCTCTTAACCAAGGAGTGTGGAGACACTGGTATGCCACAAAGGTGAAGTGTAGAAGTACATTTCACTGAACGTGACCAATTCCGGAACGCTCTACTGTCAAGAGATGTTTCGAATGGATATGGGTATAAGTTTGGCCCTCTGACATGAGACCGCAACCTGTGACTAGCAAATAACTCACTGTACTTTGGTACCGGACTACCTAAATTGCTAATTCAATGACGGAAGGTCACTCGGTGCAGTCAAGTACTTTCGTAGTCAGTTGTGAGTCGAGATGGAATTGACCCCTCCTAGAAACAGGAGATAATATCTTATGATTAATTTAGCAAAACCTTGGCCAGGGTAATCC
>JAOXJJ010001009.1:9006-28185 GCA_025769935.1 Phoenix roebelenii | reverse complement strand
GTGTGTGTATATATATATATATATATATATATATATATATATGGGTTAGGTTACCTGATCTGGCCCGAACTAATCCAATCATGCTTTATAAAATCGGAATCAGAATTGGCCCAATCCTTCTTAAGACCCCAACAAGACTAACCGGACAACATCAATTCAGTTTAGTTCTAGGGTGGACCCAAATCCATGTGCACTCCTAGCTCGTATCATAATGTTGGGTGGAGCTGAAATCCAAATTGAAGTAAGCAGAGGTTAGATATTCAACTAGCACTTTATTTAGTAGCCTCTGATAAAACATAAATAACAAGAGAATAGATATCTTCCTGTCTATGTAGCTGGTCAGGAAGTACTCTAACCAGACTATGGTTCACAAGCACCCAAATCTTCTTTTGTTACACATCTCAACAGCATATGATTGCCTTTCCAGTGTATATCCCTAACTTTGCGAATGGCTGAAATTGAGGCTGGATAGGTAGATGCTAATTTGGCTGAAACCAGCGCAGTAATATTATTGTCGCAAAGAAAGAGTACTATGGCTAACATTTTTCCTCTCCCATTGAATGGAGCCACAGAAATTGGGTGTCTTAGGGCCACAAAATTGTTTTATCTTGTTTCTCGAGATAAAACAATTGAAGATATGGAATAATTCAAATCAACTTCCCATATTACTTATAGCGAGTCAAACTGCAGCTTTCCTGAGAATGAGGTGGTGGAACACAACAAACTTATATGAGACGTTAGCAGTTTTTTCTTTCAGGGGAAGAAGGTAGCAGGTTTTTTCAAGCACCGATTTTCAACCTTCTAACTCAGAGGCATGTGGAGAATGCGATCATCATAAGAACATGGAAAAGGCTTCCTTAGTTTGAGTTCACAATTCTGCTCAACTGTCTAAATTAAATGGTGATGAGACTGTAACTTGATGCGAATGTTACAGTATTGAATATGATGCAATAAGAGAATCAAATTGAATTTGCAATGTTATCTCACATTTCAAAATATGAGCTTTGAGGGACAAGTATGACAGCATGATATATTGTTTCAGGTGGTTAATGATTTTATGTAACAAAGGGGTGGTGGGATTGTTCGTCTAATTTCATAAGAATGTGAATAACAGGCATATTTTTATCTCCAGGTGAATAACAAGCATTAAGGTATGGTTTCAGAATTTCAACAACAAGAGGCATTTTGGATGCCCATATCATATCCGAAAGACAACCTGTACAGGAATGGAAACGTAATCATAATGGTATATGAGAAGGGATATTCAAATGGTTATTTCGATGTGGAGTATCCCACCATTGTCACATAGACAATGTCACCAAATGGTTATTTCAATAAGTTATTGCATAATATTGTTACTCTTGTAATATTAGCAATGGTTCTTATGATGCTTCACAACATCAACAAGTTCAAGGTTGTTAGCATGGACTTCACAATAAAAGGAGTATTGGAAGTCTATTGCTTGTCCTACTTGTACTAGAATTCTATTTTTAGTTTATTTTTATGTCTTATTCCAATATCAGTTGGAATACTTTGTCTTCTAGTGCTTGTCCACTTTAGTAAGGTTGAGCCTTAAGTTTAATATATTTGAGTTTATTTTCTAGTTGGAGTGAGATAGTGATGTTTGTGTCTTGTAATGAGAGAGAGATTGTGATTTTATAAATAGAGAAAGAAACTTACGTGAAGAGCCCTGAATATAGGGAGGTGAGGCATCCTTATCTGATTTGAAAAAAGAGAGAGAGGGAGAGAGTAGAGAGGTGTCCATTTGAGTAAGGTGTGTGAGAGAGACTTTTTGATTGGCTTATTTTTTTTAATAAAATATTTTTCTCTCTCCTATTTTTTAATATTTTTTGTTATTTTTTATAATATTTATTTTAGATGCAGTCGATTTACTTTAGATAACGTGCTATGAACCCTATATCATGTCTTGTCGATGGAAGCATTTATGAATTTACGATTGTCATCTCAACGTTTTTTTAGATTCGGAATCATAGAATTTTTTTTTAGCACTTACAACACTCTCTTTCTCTCTCTCTCTCTATATATATATATATATATATAATTTACAAGTGTTACACCAGAGGGCCATCAAATTTTTTGTGGAACTTATCAAATAACTACTCACATCAAACACTTAGAAGAGTACTTTGCAAAGGTTCGAGCTTGAAAACCTTTAAGCAAATAGGAAGGGATGGCAATTTACTCCGTTTGACTAGATATCCAGCCCAAACCAATTTAAATGGGATGACTTTAAACCAACCCACAATGAATCCAGAGCGGATATGGATAATGATAAAATCTGATCCGAACCCAATCAGTGGGTGTGTATATATATATATATATATATATGTATATGTATAAATATATGTGTATATATATATATGTAGATATATATGTGTGTGTCTATATATATATATATATATATATATATGTATGTATATATATATTCTAGCAGAATATCCGACAATATTCTAGTAGAACAACACTGAATTTTTTTTCCTTGACTTATCTAGAAACAACTTGCCTCTACCCAAGTCTTAGACAGATAAAAAATAAAAATAAAAAGGTTATATAGCAATAAAAGAATGGAAGGTATATCTAGAATTCATTTATTATGATCTGTTAAGCCATTACAAGTGCACCATACTTTGGGTTGGAAAGAACTGTATGCCACCAAATGATAGCATAGCTCAAATTATAGACAAAACTTCTTTGAACAGATAGGTTGAAACTTATTTGTTCTCCTTTGCGAAATAATAATCCGACTGAATATAGAGAGCATATATTTGATGCTTGAAAACCTGGTGCCCAATCAATTTTGGCATTGCACCTGCAAGCTAGAAAGAAAGCTTCAAGTCTAATCTAGCTTCCAAAACAAAATCCAACAGCATATGATAAAAGGAAAAAAGTCATGAGACGATCAATGCTCCTTACAAAGCCATGTATGCCAACTACAGCCCAAAGCTTCTTCCTGCAAATTAATCAGCACAGGCTTCATTTTCTTCTCCTCCTTTTCCAACTAAAGAATTGAGACGTCCCAAATGAACTTGGGTGTAAGATCTCTGATTCTTGAGATAATAGAGTCCGCAAATCGAATGACGTGACAAAACCCTGGAACATTAAATCTGTGTAAGAAGACTTTGTACTCTTAAATCGTGAAGACCTTTACTGAAAGTGGATTGATTAACAAATGCGAGGCATAATGTAAAATTAGTGAGGCCTGTCTATAAGGAACAACACAAGAAAATAATGAACTTTTACGCGTAGATCAGTTCTTACTGTGGTACTATTCTCTAATATTTTTTTATAAAAAGGTAAAGAAAAGCTTGTGAAGTACTTGCTTCTGATAAGAAGTGTGCTATCTAAAAGAGTTTGGTCCAGTCCAGTTCCAAGGCAATTGTGGCTTTTTTCTGCGGGAGCCCCATCATGCTCGATATAGTCCCAGCTAAAGGCTGCCAATAGGCCATTACTATTAAGGTCGTCCATTACTATGTCGGCCCAGAGCTAAAAGAGGTAGAGGGCTCTATTTCTGATCCATCTGAGGGACTCATTGGGCTCACCATATACAGCTCTTGTTGGTTTTTGGGTTTAGTTGGGCTGCCCATGCTGGGCTAGCCTAACCAAAATCTTTTGACCAATACGATCCAAGTTTGAATTTAAAGAGAGAGTAGTTATGAGATAGAAAAAACTACCGGGTAGTTTTCCTCTCTCATTCCCTCTCTTATCTGAATACAAATGATATTTTAAAAACAAGAGAGGAACAAGAGGGTTGTGCTCTAGGCAAGAAATTAACTTTCTTCCATCCTGTCTTTGCAAAAGCATTTGAACGGTGATCAGTGTGTTCTTTCCATTGTGATTGAACATTTGGCCTGAGTATTTTCGTTGGAAGAGATTATTCATGTGATTCAACCTCTAGATCCTGAAAAATTATTTTCTTTTGGTATTCCTTCAGGTAATTCTTGAAACCTAAAATTCTTTTATATAGATATACATCTTTTCTCAAATTTACAAGTGGAGAAGAGGATGGCATCGCATTCCATTCCCCTCGCATGATAGACATGGGGAGTTATAGAGAGTTGGCCTCTTGTGACAACTCCATGGTGTAGTTATCACCAAGATGGCAACTACACTTCGGAGCGGCCATGAGCATGTCCATGAGCGCCCAACCAGGTTTCTGTCAGGTGCATTGTAAGAAAACTAGAGCTGGAATTTGTAATTCAACAAGAAATGATATTGGTAGATTAACATGGCCAGAAACAGCTGAAATCAACTATGGACAATATCATTATCTCAAACAACTTTATATGCAGAATCTGTAATGATCCTCAAACACATAAAATGGGGACAAAAAATGTAGATAAACAAATTTATATAGGATATGACAAGCTTCACGATGATAATAAACAATTCATTCTTACTGCAGGGTTGAACCATTGCTAACTAGTCATCTTAAGTTCGGCCGTGTGTCAGCTTTCGGATAGGTAATATTAACTAAATGAACGGAATTGACCGCCAAAGATACCATAATCTTATATTGCAGAAGCTTTTATGCAAGTTAACTGTACATAAACAAATAGTTGTACCCAAAACACAGCTGTCAAATCCAAATCTCATGTTCTTCAAAAAAAAAATAAAAATAAAAAAATAAAAAATGGAATGCACTCCACCATGCCATTTTACAGGGACCTTCAGTTTGGGAGACCCGTGATTCCTGTCCTGGTATTCTGATCAGTCAATTATCAAGGACATATGGTATGGAGCTTTGACAAACTGCAATTTGAGAAGCTCAATTCTTGGCCCCTGACACTTGAGTCAATAAGATTGAAGATTACCCCTACGATCACAAATAAACATCATCTTCTGCAAGTGGGATCTATTGAGCATCAGAAAACTACTTTCAAAGACTGCAAACTGCTTAAGTTTTAATAGACATTTTATAACTCATGGCTGATCAGAGAATGTATAACCACACCATTATATGCAGCAGAGAATTGCTCTCAAGGCATGCCTTAATGATCACTCTTTCCCTTCGAGAAAAATCTGCTGAAACCACGTCCGTGTTTCTCAGGCATGACATTAGGCAAGGAAGTAGAGGATGATGATCTGGATGACCTGTGCTTTTGGCGCTTCGAGCTGATAGGTGATCTAGGAAATGAGCTTGCTTCGGTGTCAGATGGGCTCATGTCGAAGTTGTATCCATCCAAGGGAGACCCGCCTCCTGTTATCTGTGTCATATGAACAGAAGCAATTTCCATCTCAGAGTGAACAGGGTTAAAGCCGCTTGGACCTGGTTCATTTTCCAAAAAGTAGTCGCTCATTGGATATCTATTGTTTGGATAGGAACTCAAAGATCCTGCTGGTGGACGCATTGCTTGCAGTTGTCTGCCAAGAAGAAGTATGGTCTCCTGACACTCTGCAAGCTTCTCTGCTGCTGCTGCTATCTCCTCCTGTTATGATACATATACAAATTTTAGTGCAAAATTGAAGGAC
Source organism: Phoenix roebelenii (assembly GCA_025769935.1). Taxonomy (NCBI): domain Eukaryota; kingdom Viridiplantae; phylum Streptophyta; class Magnoliopsida; order Arecales; family Arecaceae; genus Phoenix; species Phoenix roebelenii. The sequence continues at coordinate 22,695 of JAOXJJ010001009.1, read as the reverse complement.
GTTCATATTTTCAGAGTCTAGATATATTGCAAATAGTTAACAGTTTACTGATAAAGATGTGTAGACAGCATAAAATTTAAACAGTACTTCTGGTATCCAGGACTTGGCTGATAAAAGTCCCAATATAAAATACATATCAAATGAAAAGTAGCCAGATTATTCTTGAATTGGATGATTTATATTTAATTAACTGCATGTCCAACTTTCAAAGTGCGATGGCAACCTGGAAATAACAAAACTCTGATTGCAGGGGGACTGATGTCCCTCCTTTTCTCCTCAAAGATATTCACATGCATTTTAAGAACTTGGATGGGAACAAGACATCAAGCATATAATACGTTTCCTAGTGACACATTATGATAGGGCAGTACTTGCTAAATCCCTTTCTTTCATAACTCTAAGTCACAACAGGTCCTACCACAAAAAGGATAAAAAAAAAAAAACTTAGCAATGACAGATTTGTAAATGGAAAAGGAAGAGCACACGGCATATAGAACCATGGAAACCTAAAAGAATGTGGATATAATATAACCAAGACGCCAAATAAGCAAAGCCAAGAGAAAAGGTTTCGGTAGCCTTCTCCATGAAATTGTGCGCTTCACCTACATGATCAACGTTTGTCCCTGTCAATCAGAGTAATATTGAGACAGACCAAGTTAGTTTGCCCAGTGCCCCAAGAAATGCTAATAATGGTTGGAAGCGTCAATGTGGATGAGTCATGCTGAGACTTTAATTCACTTTGCTCAAGCTAGAAGTCCCGAAAGCTAGGAGCAAGTAAGCTCAATTCTTTTGGGTTTCTCCTAAGCACAAGATCCACTAGCTTCTTCGGGCATTTTACAGGCCCTAACTCTCTTAGCTTACTATGATACTAATGCCAGTTAAGCTTGCTTAGGAGAACAATGTTTTAGGTCATATCAGATTCCAGATTACTTTTCAGAGTTTTCTGGCTAAGAATGACACCAATCTTAAGTTAGCAAAAGTGAAGACAAGGATAATGCTGGTAGAAAGTGGGAAGAAGCAATTTTGTATGTATGTGCTTATGGATGCATGCATATATGCATGTATCATAAGTGTGTCCATGAGCAGCTGGGTGGGTGCAATGCCTGCATCTTGTATGGTGTGTTTTATCATTTTTGTTGTTGGAGAAAAAATTTACCTTCCATTTCTAAACTGAGGGTACTGCTTTATTAGTTATTACTCAAACTTGGGTGGATTTATGTTTAAATCGTTTTCTCATGTCCACACAACAATAAATTATTAAATACTTACACATGCCAATTTATGTTTTGCTGTCAAATCAGAAAGAACATTGCAAATCACAACTTGAAAGATCTCATCGATGGCTTATGCTCAGTATCGAGCTTCATCTTTTTGAAGAAATGTAAACTCAAATAACTCAATAAGGTTGCATGGTGCACCATTCAATAAGATGAGGCTTCCCTGAGGATGTGAGTATAAGGTTCTAGAGGAAGATTGGGATAATGAGTCAATGTACCACCGGAAGAGCTTGATACCAGACATGAGGATGTGGAATTTGCTTCAAATTTAAGATCTCCTCAACCATGACCAAGGGGAATACAACTTTTGGGATTAGTTTCCCATGTTGGAAACATTGAGATAATCTAATTAAACTGTTTAAGTTCTTCAACTTGGAAATTATATTTTCCTGATACAGCATGATTAATTATTGAAGGAAGCTTGGAAATAAAATATTATATGGAATCATATGTTTATAGCATCAAAGAATCCAAAAGGTATAAAATATGCATTAAAAGATGGGGATAAACAGAACCCAGTTGCTTCTGGAAATAAATCAAAGAGAATGGAATCCATAAAGCATTAAAATAAGCTAAACAGAATACAGCAACTAATGCAGAATAGTCTGTCTAGTAGTTAGCTACCTGAGATGAGTCTAAGATCAGATCAATGTGACAAGATCTTGGAATGTGAGAAATTCTACCAGAAGGCATCTAGAGCTCACTGGTGAGACCACGAGAATAGAAACTCCTAATAAATTTATGCTCAGAAAAAGAACAGAAGAGCCAGGAGCAAGATGGTGATAGAAGACATCTGATAGGAACATATTTGATTTTATCACAATCTTTTCTCAAATGGAACAAAGAGCCTAGAGGTATTTAACTTAAGAGGTAGCTCTCCCATGAAGCTAGAACATGGATGACCTTCAGAACTGGAAGAGGTGGAAATCATTATTTGTGAGATGAAATCCAGTAAAGCTTCTAGACTAGATGGTTTCAGTCAAGGGTAAGGTCTATGAACTAGATAGAACTATTGATTTAACATTTTGATCCCTAAGGAGGTTAAGCATACCATTTTGACACAAGTTCCCAAAACAAAATGCACTACCATCATGGGACATTCCACTCTATAAGGTAACATCTGAAAAAAAACCTCCCTCTTGCAAGTGGCTAACAGGGAAGCTTATCTCTTGCCATCCATCTTCTTTCACAAAGGCAGTGGGAAAAATGGTGAATATTTTATTAGCAAAAGAATGGCAAAGGACTGAGAAAGCACATGATGGCAGATGTCTATGATACAGAAAGCAGAATTTGTTATTCATAATTTGAGTTGTATGGACTTTGGTCAAGCTTAGATTATGTGAAAGAACATTTTGAATCTTCAACTTGGCAAACCTTGTGGATTCTTTAAAAGCAATTGAATTGTAAGGCAAGGTGACCCCCCATCTCCTTTATTATCTACGACTCGCTACGCCACCTCATAGATGGACAAGGTAGTTTCCAGGGAAGATAGTAAAGTATGTATATTTAGGCCAAAGGCGTAATAAGTCATCTAATATTTGATGATGGGTTGTTGGTTATCATCAACGATGACTCAAATTTGTGGGAATTTGTGGACCATTTTGAATGAGTATTTGCTAAGTTGTCAATAGTTTATAATTATATTTGTAATGTGAAACTTATTATCCTGCATAGTTCAGCAAATTTGATCCAATAAGGCACGTGGAGGGTCCATAAAATGTTAGCAAATCTGCTTTACATTGATAGATTTGAAAGTTATTTAATTAAGCTTTGCTAATTAGATGAAGTTGACCATGAAAGAACTATGAAAGAAGATTAAAAGCATAAGCAACATCATTTGAACAAAAAACTGCTCAAGTACCATGGAAGAAAACACTAACAGATTTTGATCCTGCAAATTACTTTATCTGAAAATTCTTACTTCTACACATATGTGGAGTTTATCCTCCTTACCTGTTTAGATTTAATATCAGTGTCAGCACCAGAGCACATTGAACTCTTCTCATTCCTTCAATCAAATAAGAAGCATACAAGGATATCAGAAGAGAGAATCACAAATAGCAGGACATAAAAATAATTGCAAAATAGAAAGAAAGCAAAAAAGGAAACAAGATCGGCAGCTTGATGAAAAGAAAAGATTAATTTATGTTAGGTAGGTAATTTTAATATGAACCTTTCAATCTGCTCTTGAAGATCTTTGTATTTCGCCAAATCATCTTGATGGCTGCACCTTTCTTCCTGAAGTTCATTATCCAAAGTTTCTGCTTTTGTATGCAGCAGGACTACTTCAGCTTCTAATTCCTGTGTCCGTGATTCCAATGCCTTATAGGACTCAGCCATACATTTCAATTGTGTCTCAGACAAGCTGTTTGATTTCTGACTGGCGGCCAATTGTGATTTAAGCTCTCCCAGGTTTTCTTCCATTTCAACCAGCTGATGCTTTGTATGTTCCAGCATTTCATTACATCTAGCCAATTCCATCTCCATGTTCTCTTTCTCCAATTTCAGGCATTTAAATTCCTCCAGAGAGCATTTCTTCAATGTGGCCTTTACTTCAAAGTCATGGCTGATGGGCCTTTCAATCTCAGGATCAGAGGAAGAATAAGGTACAAGCGAACACACTCCTGAGAAATTCTCTTTTGTTGATGCATGCCGAATCACTTTATTTTCTAGCAAAGTTACCTTATCTACGCAATCAGAGATACTGCTTTCTCCTTCACTGCACTTTTTGCCTGACATGTTAAAACTCATCTCACTGGTTTCACACAAAATGTGGGACAAGGCAAGAATAAAATCGGTTATACTTATTTCATTACATAGAACTTTGTTGACAGATGCAGAAAACTGCTCAATTCTCTCACTTAGTCCATGGTCTTCAGAAGTCTTTCCTTGAATTTCCATAGCTTCTTTACCCAGAGAAATGACAAAATCATGAATATGAGAAATTGCATTCTTCAATCCTGGATCTATGACATGGCTGTCATCACTACATGAATTATGATCTCTCCTTGAAGAAATCCCACTGTAGCAAGTCTCACCCATGTCTTCGTGGAAGCGATTTTGATCACAAGTAGCATCTGTGGAGTGACTTTCTTCGATAACCCAACCAGAGTGCTGGGGAAACTCTTCTTGGACTTCCTGAACGATATGTCTAATGCCTTCCAAAAGCTTGTCCATATCAGTGTCCAGGGCTCCAGATTCAAACATAGAAGCTATTCGTGACTGCAGTTTTGAAAGTGCAGAATCGAACTTTCTTGTTACATGTTTCCCACCTAGTTGCTCCTTGCTAGTATAAACCAGATTTGTTGATGGCACCAAACCCAGCTGTTGTTCTTCACCACCCCCATTCTTTTGAACGTCAGCCACTGAAGTAGCATCAGCATTTTCAATTTTCATCTTGTCAATCACACCATCTGAAATAGTGACAGTACCATGGGTCTCTGCTGATGAACATGCTAGTTTCTCCATCTCTAAAAAGTCATCCATAAGTTTCAAATGATTTGAATTTTCTGCTTTGTTACTCTTGTCAACATCTTTTTCTTTCTTGATCTGCGAGAGCTCTGATATTAATGCTGTAGCCCAAGACTCAGAACAGCTTCCTTCCTCATCAACACCATCTTCAGACATGGAGGTCAAGCTTGGTGGGTTGCTTTCATGTTGGCTTAAGGTACCACTGAAGGGGGTATAACTATTCAACTTTGAGGGGCTCTTTTGTTTGTTTGGAGCAATCATCTGCGTTTCCAAGCTCCGAAGCTTGCTTGCTGTATTAGCACACATGTTTCTTGAAACCTGTAGCTCACTATTACGTTTTGACAAGGCCTCTTTTAGCATTTTTGTCTCTTCCTCCATTGTTAACAAACGTGCTGTAAGAAATTCATTCTCTTTCTTGAACTGCTGGATTTGTTCAAGGGAAAAATCTGGAACTGAAGTTGATATATGATGCGGGCTAGAGTTTTTAGAAGGAGAGCGCCGTAATTTGGTTTCCCCATAGTCTCGACCTAAATTCTCAACTTCTAACTTCATTTGAGCTAACGCAGCAGGGCCAGGCAACTTCTTTCGAACAAGACCACGTAACCTTTGGCATTCTGCTTCTAATTTCAATATTTTCTTGACATCTTCTAAATGCTGCTTGTTTGCCACATCAGCAGATCTCATGCTCATGTTCTTCTCTTCATTGCGAATTTCAAGCTCCTTGGAGACAACATGAAGCTCGTATTTTAATGAACTTATTTCTCTTTCAAATGATTGTATATTGTTCTTCAATACTTCAATTTCAGCATCAGCTTGAGATTTTTCATCATTAATCTTCATCAGCATAGCAGAACGTTCTTGAAGAGATCTCGAAAGTGCAGTATTTTCAGCAGAAGCCCTTAAGACCTCCTGTTCAAAATCAACTATTTTTGCTTCCAGTTCAGCCTTGACCTTTTCCCATTGCTTAGTTTTTGCAAAAACTACATCATGTAATTTTCGCTCACTTTCTTCCTTCACATTCCGTATCTGCTTCATGCACTCCTTTAGAGCACCATCAAGATGTGATGCCCGTTCTTCAGCTGTAAGCCTTGATAGCGCTACAGACTCCAGTTGAATTTTCAGTGCTGAGGCTTCTGCTTCAGCTGTTTCCCAACCTAAAGGAAGGAACAAACAGAAATCCCAGAAAAATCATTGACTTGCAAATTAATAATATGGTATTCTTTCTTAGTTAACGAACTTGTAAAACAAAAAGAGCTCATGACAGCGCTAAAAAATAAGAAATATTAAGACATATTCCAAAATGCTTAACAAATAATGTCAAGTGTTGAGATCTTACACTAACAAAATTTATCAGTATCAAATCAAAAGATCTAAATTCCAACAGTAAGCACTGCTATACCTGATACTGCATCTTCAGCAACTTTTGCATGCTGTTTTACCAAATTCTCCTTAGTGGTCATCTCTGATTGTGCTGAAGATAATTTTTCATTCAAGATAGTCACCTGGTCCTCCAATTCAGTGAGATGTGCATATTTCTCCAAGGAAACTTGGACATAATTTACGCTTCTTGTACGTTCCTGCCAACAAAGTGATTTGAGATGCAAGAACTAAACCAACCACATTTAGAATAAATCAAATCAAGAAAAAGGGACAACATAACAATAATAATGAAGAATAATATATAATCTATTTCCAATGGTAAATAAGCTAATAAACATTAAGTTAGGGAGAATATCAGGTCACAAGAAATAAATTAAAAAGCAGCAACAGCTTGTACGAGCTGACAATGAATAAATTAGAACGATTAGTCTACCTTTTGCTCAGCCAGTCCATCATAACAGAATAAAAAAATATTTGAATTTCTAGAACCGAAAGATATGCTATATGGGTCACTTTTTATTTGCTATACAACTTTTAGGTCAAAATATATTGATTAAAAACATCTAGCTAAAACATATTTTTCGGCACTTTTGTTCTTAAAGCTTGTTATACACAAGTCACTATGAAGAACATGACCTCAACATTTGGGTGACCTGACTCTAAAAGAATGAAGAATTTGAGCTCATAGCAATGTCCTCTGGGTATGTTGTAACTCTGTAAATAACAGATGAATTTAGCTGTATGGTCTTTGCCTTTGTACATAACATAAATTTAAAGAAGTAAAGAATCGGCCTTTGCCTTTAAGAGATGGCCTCAATCAGAGAATGCCAGACTTAAAAAATCATGGCCCTTGCCTTAATGCATGGTCTCACTCTAGAGAGATGGTCTTAGACATCATGGCATTTGCCTTTAGCCTTGGTCTATGACCTAACTCTACAATAAGTGAATAATTGTAGTTTATGAACTTGCCTTCTGATATAGCCTCACATAATGTCTGAAGACTCAGTTTATGGATGCCACAGGATAAGGGAGTGTGGGGGCACGGCCCTCGCAAAAGTTATGAGCCTGTCCACTATTAGATTTCCATGGTGCCATTGAAATGGTATGTAGCTCCTTATTATTGACCCCTTTAAAAGTTTTAGTTATATTTCTAGTACACAGTTGCTGCCTAATTGGACAAGAATCACATAAACCCTACTATGAGCATAAATTTTTAATATTAGCTTAGACTCGCTTATAAGGGATAAAAAAATATAATAATCCTTCAAATGGAAAGAAAATCGCTTCTTTTCAATGAAGAACTGCTCTTATTTTCAGGATAACCATCTACGGTTATTTGGAATCCAAATTAGATAAGCAATGCAAGAGACAGAGAGTCATTGGTTTCTCTTTTTTGTTTCTCTTTGCAACAAAAACTATCTATTTGCAAATATCTTCTTGAGAATGAAAGGTGAGTATCTTTGATGATTTCTTTTTCACACATTATTTTAAATGCACTTGTTTTGTGTTTTTACTTTTTTTTTCTAGTGAAGCATGTGCTGTTAAAACTTAAAGCAACATTACAAACACTTCTTTCTAGAAAAATTCATTACAGTGTTATTGCCTTTTAACACATGTGACTGGCAATATAATCATGATGTCCGCTTATGGTTCTCTCAGTCGAGCTTACATATTAGTCAATCAATATGATCAAGTAGAAACCAAGAAAGAAATTCATGAACATCAAACACAACCTAATTAATTCTTGAACATCTTATTGTCATAAAGTTATTTGATAATGCATTCCCCTGCCCATCACCAGCCAACCTCCTTAAAAGGAAAAATATTTGTCAACTCCTATTTATGGACTTTGTGTTTCAATATGGTGAAACTCTAAAGAAGTAAAGACTTGGAATCTATGGCCTTTGCCTTCACAAACAGCTTAACCTTAAAGGCATGAATATCTGGAGTTCTTGGTCTTTGTGATCCAGTGTTGCCTAACTGTAAAGAATCAAAAACATAAAACACATGGATTTTATCTTCAAGAATGGGCTGGATTCTAAGAAATTGAAAATCTAAATAGACTCTAAATGAACTGATGACTTTAAGTATATAGCTCCCAACTTCATAATTGGCCTAAAAGACATAGGTTACACAATCTCCACCTTCATAGTTGGCCCACTAAAGAACTTAAGAGTATCTCCAGACTCCATGGATGGCTTACCTTTAAGAACTTTGAACATGATGGCCTCACTTTTCAGAGTCATCTTGAATTTAACAGAAGATGTAAAATGCCCTTAAGACTTTAAAATTAGCATATAAATATCTTGTTATCAATTGGCATCCATGCTTTCAAATTGGGCAAGTCAAATAAGATATAAAATTGAAAAGTTAAACTAGTGTTGTCAACGATACGTTTAAACTATTTGAAAACTTGGGAAATTAATGCATACTTGACTTTAATTGGGGACCTAAAAATTAACCTTGAAAATTTCATCCATATTAGACCTTGGCAATCCAAAATGGAACAACTACTGACTTGACTACATGACCCCTAAGTAGCGACCCACTTCATAGAGAAAATTAGCTTCAGTTATTGATGACAAAATAGAAGTTAGACATTATTTTACTTTCATAATAAAGCTATTTTCATTAAAACATTCATGAAACTATTTTTCATAATAAAGCATGATTTTCATAATATATATGCTAATCCATAATTTAAAAAAAAAATATGATATTTTTACTGGCAAATTATATGCATGAAAAATATGATAATATAAAAATAATGAGTATAACATTTACTTTCTTCTTTCGTCTGTCAAACTTTACTAAGCAATTCAGTTAATCCTATTAAAAATATTAAAAGCAAAATTAATTTCTGCTTGACAATTTTAATTGAATTAAAATAATATGAAATAAGGACGATTAGCTGAATGATAGCGTTCAACAACTCCAAATGGCTCAAGTTTGAGCGATTCAATCATTAAATCATAGGGCATAGACTCGATCAAGGCCAAGATCGTTTAACATAGTTCATCATCAGTGGGTTCTATGGACACTTGACAAGGCCGGATGATCGATTCAATAGGCGTCCTAAGCACTAGAGCAGTTTAGGACCTCTTTTCAAAGATCAACTCGAGTTCGTAGATCAGGTCGACAGGATCCGATACTGGATTCCATAGATCCTAAAAAAATAGAGAAAGGAGAGAGAAAGTAGAGAGAGGAGAGAAGAGGAAAGAATCCTTCCCATCTCTCTTCTTCCGGTAATAGGTGGCAGCAGCAATGGCCCAGCTGCCCATCCGACAGCAACCTCAGGTGACTGCAATCCCCGGCCAAACCCGGTAGCCGGCGATGTCAAATCATGGTGGAAGAAACCGAAATAGGGGTGCTCTATTTGAAAGAGACTTCAGCGATTGCCGACTCAAATCCATGGAAACGATGGTCTAAAACACAAAAAAAAAGAAAGAAGAGAAGATGGAGAGCTCGTACCTAGGTCTGGCAAGGCTCTCCGTCGCGGGCCTCTTCAAGACGACCCAAGATCAATTAGTGTGTAGGTCAGACAATGGACCAGGCCCTCACAGATCTACTTGTTGACTTCTTGAATGACGGAAAAGTGCTCGCAGATCAGGCTGGAGTCCTCCGGATAAAGTGACAAGCCTCCCATTATATCCTCCTCGACGACTAGTTATATCGGAGATCATTTTCGCTGTCGTTCCTCAGGTGCCTCCATCCAACTGAAGCAAATTATACACTTTGGAAGGCGCACAAAGGCATCTGTCCCTAGCCTACAAGTACCTGCGACAGGGATACTACTGGCCGACCTTGCAAAAAGATGCGGCCAACCTCATCTAGAAGTGCGACCGATGTTAACGACATGCGAGTATCCAACAACGACCAGCTGTGTCGTTGATGTAGATCAGCGCTCCTTAGCCATTTGCACAATAAAGAATCGACATCCTTGGACCCTTTCTACTAACAACAAAGTAGCGTAAGTTCCTCTTTGTGGCAGTGGACTACACCAAGTGGGCAGAAGCCAAGCCGATAGCATGGATTATCGAGGCAAAGGCTCGAAACTTAGTCTAGAAGGCCTTAAACTGCATGTTTGGAATTTCTCGAGTGATCGTCACCAACAACGAGCGCTAGTTCAATAATGCCTGATTCGAAGAGTTCTGCCCCGAGCTCGGTATTGACCATCGGTTCACTTCAGTGGCGCATCCGCAAACTAATAGAGAAGCCGAATTTCACTTTCCAACCAAGAGAGTCGAACCTATTCCTGCAATTGCGGTCAGTCTCGCTACGCCGCTTCTTTCTTATTGTGGCGGCTATTATGGCGTGGAGGAAATGAACGAGGTGACCAATCGGACTATCCTACAGGGGCTGAAGGCAAAGCGTGATCGAGCAAAAGGGTTGTGGGCCGAAAAGCTGTACAATGTCTTATGGGCATACTGCACGACACATCGGATTCCCACCGGAGAGATGCCCTTCAACATTGCCTTTGGCATAGAGGCGGTGATCCTACTCGAGATAGGTCTTCTATCATTTTGGGTGGAAAGCTTTGACGACTAGACAAACTTAGATCGGCTCCAAGCTAACCTCGATCTGCTGGAAGAAACCAGGAAGAAAGGCCCGACACTATAACACTAGGGTTAAGGGCAAACTCTTACGATCTGGCAACCTCATCTTGAGGAAGACCGAAGCGTCGTAACTAGAAGAACTTGGAAAGCTGAGCCCGAACTGAGAAAGCTTGTACCGGGTAATAGAAACAGTACGGCCGAAAATATACAAGCTAGAGCACCTCAATGGCGCCCCGATCCCACGAACATGGAACTCCAACAATCTCAACATCTATTATCAGCAAGGTCAGAGGAACTGGACCGGACCCCGTACTGGCTCCCCAGCAAGATGGCTCAGTAAGAGCCCACGTCGTGTTGTGTCGGGCCCGTACCGACATAAGGAACAGACAAGGAAGAGACAAAACAAGAGAGAAAAAGAGAAAGCAAAGGAGGGAGGAAGAGGATGATGAAGGTGCATGTGCATGGACGCCATACAATTTGCATGCCATTTTCATAATATTAAATGGCCGAATTTGGAAAAGTTATTAAGATGAAAGTTTCAAGTCTCTCTTCTCTTCTTTCCAACAAGCCTAAGAACATTAGAATCAGAGTTATGGGTGTAATATTATAGGTGTTTTAAGAGGCAGTGTCTTTTGACCTTTCAAATTCTCTTAAGAGAATTTGGTTTTAGCTTTGATATCTTTTATTATGTGAGTTGCCCATATCAAGGTGACTCTTGACCTTTCATTTTCTTTTATCTTTTCATGTTGTCCATGACTTGCCTATAAATAGTCATGAATTGTAATGAAGAGGCATCCAAGCTTTGAATGAAAGTTATCTTCCTCCTTTGCAAAGAAATTGTTTTTTGTCTTTTCTCCCACTTCCATTGAATTGCAAATTGATCCAAGCGATATCAAGTGATATTAGAGCGAGGTTATCATCTTTTGACGTTTCGAGAGGGGTCCTATCGCGTTTCTCGTGGTGGTGTTAATGCAAGCTCTAACCAACCATGGCAGGCCGAGGCAACCGAGGTCCTTCTAGCGATAAAGAACCTCGTAGAAATCGAGATCTTGGCGATATAGAGAACGATGAGTTGCAGCGGCAAGTCCAAAATCATACCTAAAGGTTGCCTTGTTATGAGCAAAACCCGAGTGAGGAGGACGGCACCACTAAAGGAGATCGCAACACCGTCCATGACCAAAGTTCTCGTCGTGGTAGGAGCAACTCTTCTTCATCTCACCAACATCGTCATCAATTTGGATTTCCAGACATCAAAGTAGATATTTCCGAGTTCGAAGGAAAAATGCAACCCGACATCTTCCTAGATTGGCTCAACACTGTTGAGCGGATCTTTGACTACAAAAAAGTCCCCGATGAACTTAAAGTGAAGATCCTAGCCATCAAACTTTGAAAGCATGCATCAATCTGGTGGGAGTGCCTCAAGTTGCAAAGAGAAAAAGAGGAAAAATCTAACGAAACTGGAAGAAAAGAAAAGAAACAATTTCATTGCAAAGGAGGAAGATAACTTTCATTCAAAGCTTGGATGCCTCCTCATTACAATTTATGACTATTTATAGGCAAGTCATGGGTAACATCATGGGTAACATGAAAAGATAAAAAAAAATTAAAGGTCAAAAGTCACCTTGATATGGGTAACTCACACAATAAAAGACATCAAAGCCAAAACCAAATTCTCTTAGAGAATTTGAAAGGTCAAAAGACATATACCTCTTAAAATACCTATAACTTTTCAACTATTACTCTAATTCTAATGTTCTTGGACTTGTTGGAAAGAAGAGAAAAAGTTCTGAAACTTTTATTTAATAACTTTTCTAAATTCGCCCATCTAATATTCTGAACATGACATGCAAATTGTATGGCATCCATGCACATGCACCTGCATCAACGTCCATGGGGGAACCGTTCTTTACGAAGATGAATCCATACAAGATCACCTTCTTTAAATAATGCTGAACAACGATACTTATCGACTCTCTCCTTAAACTTCCAATTACTCTTTTCAATCTTGGATCGAACTTGCCCATGCATCTTTTTGATTTCACTAACCCTTGCTTCTGCATCACTGCTAAATCAAGCAACATGAGGAAGGGGAGCTGGATCAAAGGGGCCATTAGGATTGCACCCATAAACGATCTCAAAAGGACTAACACCGGTAGTAGAACTACTTGAGTGATTGTATGCAAACTCCGCTTGAGAAAGAATTAAGTCCCATTGCTTCTTGTTGTTGCCCAAATAACTTCAAATAAAATTGCTAAGGCTCTGATTTACCACTTCCGTTTGGCCATCGGTTTGTGGATGATAAGAAGAGCTGAACTGAAGTTTGGTGCCCAATTTTGCCCATAGAGTCTGCCAAAAGTGTCCTACAAATTTTGGATCTCAATCCGAAGTGAAAGTCTTTAGGATGCCATAAAGTTTGATGATCTCTCGAAAATAAAGATCGGCAATTTTAGATGCATCATAGATCTTCTTGCAAGGTACAAAATATATCATTTTAGAAAATCGATCCACAACCACCATGATCGAATCCTTTCCACATTGAGTGCGAGGAAGACCAAGGACGAAATCAATACTTACATCCTCCCATGGAGCTTGAGGTACAGGAAGAGGAGTATAAAGGCTGGTGTTTTGAGCTCGGCTTCTGGCAATATGGCATGTTCGGCATGGGTTGACATATCTCTCTACGTCCTTTCTCATCTACGGCCAAAAGAAATTTTCTTTGACAGAGGAGCCATCAGCCGAGAAGCCAATCAGCCGAGAAGAACAATCATCACATATCAACAAAGACTGAAAGTCCTAACAACCGACAATCCTGGCAGCCTGCAATCATGGCAACACCACGGCTTGTGTCCCAACAACGTCGCACACCGCCCACGCAGACTGGCTCCCACGCCACTGTCGTCCTATCGGTCGTTATCTTGCCATCAGTGCATGATGACCCAAAGATTGATTTAAAGATTAATTTTGATGATCACAAAACCTTGAAGTATAATTACTAATGCTTGTGT
>JAOXJJ010001008.1:767889-785018 GCA_025769935.1 Phoenix roebelenii | reverse complement strand
CCCCCCCCCCCCCCAAAACAAAACAAAAAAAAAAAAACTCCAACCCTCTCAAGTGGACAACAATAGATCGCGAATGAAGCTACTAGTTGATTTGGGCCTTTGACTAGTTGGGCTAAATTCAATTCGAGCTTGTTGGGCAGGATACGAGTTGAGCCCATTGGACTTTGGACTAAGGTCAAGTTTCGACTCTAAGTCAAGTTGGGGTTGAACCTTGAAAAAGAAATTTAAATTTTTCCCGACTAGGCACAAGCAAGAGGGAAGCCCGAACCTACCTGATTCCATTGCTACTCAAATAGCTCACTATAGCACTATTTTACACATTTTTAGCTACATTCATGAGATCATTACTTGCTCTTCCTTTTTTTTCACCCTTGGTATTGAAGTTTGACCTTCATGCATATGTTGATACTAATTACAACAGTGATCCTATTGACTGATATTTCAAACCAACTTCTATCCATCTTCTGTGACTCCCTTGTGTCCTATGAGAACAAGAAGCAAGATGTCATTTTCTGGCGTATAGTGCTAAAATAGAATCACGTGACAGCCAATCTGACTGCAAAAATTACTTCATTGTGTTCTCTCAAAAATATGACTATAATTTAGAACCGAATCTTATTGTGACAACAAAAGGGTAATCCAGATTGCAAACAATCCAGTTTTCCACAAGCAAAAGCAAACTTTGGTCGATTGCTACTTTGCTCTTTAACTTTATCCTCACCCTTTCACTAGGGGTGGAAGGGTTAAAAATTGGTCAACCCAAACCCAACCTGTTTATTAAACAGATCAAAAATTCAGATCTGAACCTAACCTGTTTATTAAATAGGTAACCCAATCTAACCCATATAACTCGTTTATTAAACATGTCAAGTTAGGTTAAACAGGTTAAATGAGTTTTTAACGGATTGAATGGATTTAAACAGGTTTAAGCTAGTCAGGTTAAACAGGATAAAAATAAATTAAGCAGATTTTAAATAGATCTTAAACAGATTAAATGGGTCAAGTTCTGACCGGATCCAATTATTAAATTGGTCAAAGGTCTAAACTTGAACCCAACCCATTTAATAAACAACTCTAGGCGGGTTGACCCGTTTATGACCCAAACCCATTTATACCAAACCCGAACCTGCTTAAAGCGGGTCGTTCACGGGTCGGATTGATAGGCCGGGTCATAAATTGCAACCTCGACCTTTCACTTCCATGCTTGTCTTTTATCAAGCAATTTGCGGAATTCTCAAAAGACTCAAACTACCAAGTGCTTTTTTGTTAACTTCTTAACAAGCTCTCAATCATAGATCCACCATAAAGTTGAGGGGGGAGGGCATTCTTATACATATGTATATAGTATATATATATATAGTATATACAATAGCGTTTGTATGTCTTAAGGGCTTGTGCCCATCTTTGGATGATCAAAAAAAGAAAGAAGGAACAAGAACATGAAGAGTGGCACATTGGCATGTTTTTTTAATAGGTGAATCAAAATACATATAATTTATTTTCTTAAGGAAAATTACTGGATGTTATTAGGTGGTCTATTTAAAGAATTTTTCTAGAAGACTTACATTATTGGAAATTTGGGATGGTCAGCTAATCTATTTGAATTTACTAAAACTAAGAAAGTTGAAATCAATGTGACAGAACTAGGAAGGTAGACTGAAAAATGAGCATATTAGAAGTGCCACAGGAACTATACCAATTGAGGACCGAATGATGAAGAATCAAATGAGATGATCTAGAAAATCATCAGAGGGAGAAAGTCTTGACGCTACCCAAGTGGAGATTGTGCTAAAGGATATGAGAAGACTTAAAAACAGCATTAAGGTAAGCCTAAATAAAAACCCTTGACAAGTAAGGCTTTGTAAAGCCGACATCAAATTGTTACAACAAGGCTTGGTGGTTATCATATTAATTATTCATTGGCTTAATTGAATGCTTCCTTTTTTTGTTTTATCCTAAATTAATACAAATGATTTGCATGGCATGCATCAAAGGATATACCTTCTGACGAGAAACAGGCACCAGTACGTGATTCAAGATGTCAATTCATAACTGGATCGAGACATCCTGCCCAACCTAGTCAAAACCAAGGGGGACGGGTTGGTACCAAGGCTGATTCAGCCTATACCAAGCACAACCTAACTGATCGCCTCATTTTGAAAAGAAAAAGGAGGAGAGCTCAAGAGCCACTCTCTTTTGTTATGGGTGGGAGTCCAAGAACGAGAAAAGGGGAGGGAGGGAGGGAGAAGAAGAAGAGGAAGAAGAAGAGAAAGGAGAGGGGAAGGAGCCCAAAGATATGAAAATAACCTGCTGCGAGCCATGGTCCTTGAATGCTAAGGCGGAGATTAATTAATTGCTGCCACAGCAGGCGCCTATCTGTAAACAGATTGGATCCATAAATTTAATATAAAGTAAAGCTTTTCAAGGTCCCCTTCTCAGAACAGCAGCAAGTCAGCACCTGGTCGAATTCGAAAATTTTTGTAATATCCCAAAAACGAGGATCCTATAGGAGCAAGATTATCCCTCTAGGAGAGCTAGTATAGTTGGCCATAAGGTCACACCCCTTCTTCATTCTATGAGCTATTCTAGAACTTCGGGTTCCACAGACTTTTGTGAAAAAATTCATCTAAGATAAACAAACTGAACAAATTGAAAAACACAAAAAAAAATCCCAGTGTGGTATTAGTATGCAGGACCATCACCAGAATCCCAATACCGTATCAACCCAATGAAATACCAGCAAGGTCTTGATGCTGGTATTTCAAATCATGAGCTGAGGCCCATATATTGACCGGCCACCAAGAAAAAAGAGAGGTTCTTCCCAACACTTTGGGCATCCTTGGACCCAAACAAGAGATGTTCCTCCCTCTGTTCTTCTCTGGAATATTTGGGGAGTCTAGTGGGTTTAGGAGTCCTTGAGAGTTTATGGAATTTAGTCTTTGCTGATTGGATGATTAAAGGCTTCCTTTCCTGGACTGAGATACATGTTGCTCTCTTTCTTCCTTCATCTTGGACCCAAACAAGAGATGTTCCTTCCTCTCTTCTTTTCTAGAGAAGTGGCTTATGTACTTATAGGGGATATTTGGGGAGTCCGATAGTGGTTTGGGAGTCCTTGAGAGTTTATCTAACTTCGTCTTTGACGACCGGAATAAATTAAAGGCTTTTTTTCCTTAACTGAGATACATGTTGCTCTCTTTCTTCCTTCTTTCATTCATTTTATTTCATCCCCTTTTATCCTCCTCTTTACTTCATTCTAATCTTAATCTAATTATTTCTGCTCTGCTTGATGGCAAGATTTCATGTGTAATGAATCAGTAAACTAATATCCACAGCAAGTAATAGATCACTACAATCATGTTAATAGCAAGTTATTGCTGAAATCCTGCATGCAGAAATTCAGGAGAGCAGTGCAGTCTTTTCTCTGTTTCAACTGTGCCTGCTTGAATCTATGGTCGGTAGCCAGAAATCCCTTTGCAACACTGAAATTTCCATCTGCAACGCATCCTAACCCATTTTTGAGCAAACCCAGGTACCTCTAGGAAGGTCTACTAGCAATTTCGGTATCACACATTCTGCAAATATCTCGTGAATTATTCTAATTCTTTTTAATCAAAATGAATCATGTGTGTTCAAATTTTTTTCAAATACTAATCTTTAATTTTCTCTTACTTTTCCAAGTCCTGATATTTTTCAGATCTTCTCTAGTTTTTTTTCTGCTATGCCATGGATGTTGGACTGCACTTAATTCTAAATGGCAGCTTTCTGGTTATGGTTAGCCTATTTAAATTTGTAACAACATAAGGTTTATGGATATTAACACACTTTGGCCAAGTTTAGCAAGTATCCTTCACATTAAAATATCTCATCCAAGGTACTTGTGGTCCAAACAGAAGGTGTTACTATAAATAGTAGTGAAGTTTTAAGGTTACCAACAGTTAAACTTCAGTTAGAAAAGATGGTAGACCATTTCCAACACATCAGACCAAAGCATTTGCAAGTCTTGCAGGTTTCCTCAAAAATGTAATGAAAATTCAAGTTGCATTCTTTGCGAGAGGACAAACCAGGTTAAGACTTTAGAGAAGGATGCTCAAACTTCTAGGAAATTTCAAAGTATATTCTCCATCAAATCCCTATATCCATATAGCATACATATCCTACAATCCTACATATTTATTCTTCACTTATTTAACATTCTTAAGCCTTTCATATGATCTCAATGTCTTTCTAAATCATAAAAACAATATATTGCCAGCCTTTTTCCTTTTCAATTCTAGTTAAAACAGTAAATCATGGAAGACTAACCTAAAAGAATAGGTTTAGAAAACAAGTTGTCTTTCTAAAGAGCCCCAAATTGTCTCGATTCTTACATCACATTACCTTCTTACAGAATATCTTCACAACTCTTTTTTCTTTTCTTTCTTTCTTGGATAAACTAAGCATACAAAGTAGATCGGGCTCTATGATACCAAGTTACCAACAGCATGGATGCGGTACAAGAATCAGGTTTGAAAATGTATCCTACTAGGTGAGCATCAACAATACATAACAGATGCATTGTCTGTAATTATTCCAATTGACAGGTAGCAACCAAATTTAAAAACCCAACTTAAAGCAGTGTTGCCTCCTCAGAGAACTTGGTTGCCTCCAGTCCTTGTCCAAAATAAACAGGTCCTGCAGTCAGTCCCCTCATGTAAATTGACCCCAAAAAAACCTTGTAAGTAGTTCCAACCAAAAATTCCTCCAACCATTCCCTTAATTAGTAACTTCTCTCAAAAGTAAATAGTTCTGAATGTAAACCTCTTGAACAGAACCATCATCAGCAAAAGCCCACAATAGTCTCCATGCTCATCTCCTCCCATTACTGCAATGCTGTCTACAGGCTATCCAGAGGATCTTGATTGAATTTGTAGTTAATTTTCCCAAGAAACCAAATTAGCTTGACAACAAGGTCTATGCAGCAATGGTGAATAATGCAGGAAAGAACATCAAGACTTCCGATCCAATTGCAACTTTATGCTGCATTAAAACTAGATTGTAAGAAAGTGATAAGGGAACAACTTTTGACTTTTGAGGCCATGCTGATGTATCCTAATTCAACCCTCACTGAATTTCAGTCAATAAAAGAAACGATGTGCATATATTGCAAAGAAAGATTGTCATTAATACACTGTAAATAGACCCAAGTATTTGCCTTCTTGATGGTTCCACATCATCTCCTTTCATTTCCTCCCAGCACAACTTCTGCATTCTATAAGCTTATAACCTTTGAAAGCCACACCTTGATAGATCAGTTAGCTATTTACTTATAGAAGATAACAATAAACTTCTTCCTGGCACATGACTCCATTTTTTATATTGATAAGAGCAAACTCCAATCAATAAAAATCACAAGGCCTAGAAAAAGCAAACTACAAGCATAAAACAACTAACCAAATTTTCCCCAGCTTCTGTATCAGATGATAAATCTGAACCTTAACCCCTCAATTCCCCAGTTCATCATAGGCCCATAGCACTATCAGGCATGTTATATATAAATGTGACAGTTACAAACAAAGAATCTGTGCAGGAAGTGATATGGCAGTTTACCTAGCATGCAATAACTTTGTGGAAAGTCAAACAGCATAAGCAGCATCACATACTTACCCTCCTGTCATTCTTTGCATGAGACTGGCGAAGGAAGAAGCGGTGACAAAATACTATTGCAGTAGCTATTGTCACCTGAGGCCTGCAACACAAATAATTTTTCATCAAGTTTTGAGCATGGTCAAAGAAGGCATCATGTCATATTTCACAATGTTCACTTAAAAATTTACATATTGGTGAATATCTAATAATGGCATCAGCAAGACAGCTATAAAAAATTAAAACAAAGTTTGCCGTACCGGTCAATACCGTACCATACCGGGCATACTGTACCAGTACCAAAGCAATATGCAATCTCGAATTGTACCTACACTCGATACGTCTCATCGTCTTATACCATATTGCATGCTAAAACTGTAATAATATAATACCAGTACGGGGTCCAGTGCCGAGATGGTAAACCTTGGATTAAAATGTATACCAATGTAGGTATATCACGTGATCAACATATCAAACTAAACTTCTATGCCATATACACTATAACCATATTCCACAGAGCTAACGACAACAATAAAGGCAGAATATTCATTGGCCAGCAAATGTATACCTCATAGAACAGTTATATATTGGTATCTGATTTCCGAAATTAACATACACAATACAGTGGAAATATTACTAATTTGAAAACAGGCAGGCTGATCTTAACAAATTAGACATTTTGGTCAGCGACGAGTAATCAACAGATCTGTCTTTGTAATATCTGATAAGCCAAACTATCAATGAACACAATGTACTTTTAACGATATAAGCTGCTTAGAGTGCAGCATCTCCACCACTCTTTCAACCTGTACTAATAATTTCCATCTAGAATTAAACACAAGGTCACAAAACTGGTCTTAAACCTTGAGATGGCATATGCACGTACCCCACACGCCACACTTCATCTATGCATCATCATGCAATACCATCATGTACTCGAACATTAAAGGCATATCAATACAGGATCAAGGTAAGTTGCAGCTTACAGGTGTAGCATCAATTTACTATTGTGTTTAAAGCCGCACACTAAATACGATACACATGCCTATACCATATTAAAAAGTGAGAGACTGGAATTCTAGAAGCATTTTAGAAACATCCCATCTATCAGCAATGCTCCCAAGATACCCTCCCAGTCTCTCTTCACACTAGTGAACCCACCCCCCCTCCCACCAACCTGCCTGCATATGATCTTATAATCAGCCATGTGCACATTTTCCATTTCCATTTATTGGGAACTTCTGCAATCATGGGACTGATGTTGTCCCATCTCCCTAATTACAACTTTCTATGTGTCGCATAAGCCAGATTAGAATGGAAGTCTGATTTAAACTAAAATCTACGCACCCAATAAGAAAGCACCAGTACCACATGGCCATGCCTAAAATGGAAGGATGCTAATTTGATCCTTCTATGTTTTCTGCTCATGAAGTTTCTCAAGATTTTTACATTAATATAGATTATGCCAGCTGTCAAATAATCTAATTTCCAAACTTCCCATGGCAAAACCTCACATGCAAGAGCTATTATAAAGAGAGGCAGATGGTGGGAGGAAAATGGACTAAAAAGGCATCCCTTCTCTAGTAATAAGCTGCTTAGGCAGCACTATATTGCAATCAAAACCAACTCAAAGTCCCCCATATAAATAAGCCTGTCTACAACAGAGAAATAAAAAATAAGCCCTAAGAAAAATGGTAGAGAATGAAAGCTGTCAGCACATGGCTTACCCCCAAAGCAGATGAATCGCATGCCAACTTCAGTAATAACAGCCCAAGATATGGGTTCTACAGCACCAACACATCCATTGGTTGCCACAGCTTCACAATTAATGCCAGTGCCAACATATAATCAGACTTCTAGTCCAGGAGCACTTGGTGCTAGTCTGTTAGAGAAAGAAGACAATGATGGGATCCTCTTCTAGACCAAAGATCAGAACTTGCTGTTTTGGGGGTTTGAATCCTTACCAAGGTCCCAGATTTGAGGTCATCTCATCCAAGAGGGTGGTTCAACATAAAGAAGAATAGGGTGGGACAGCAAGGCCCACCATGGTAGCAAGCAGCAGAGGCATCAGAAATATTGGGTGATTTGGAAGTGAGACTTACCACTAACCATGAAATTTCTTGCTCTTTTTAATCTTAATATCTTACTCTCGGATATGACAGGCTTTGCGATGGTTTGCAATCAACAATAAATTGCAGTTTAAACAACTACCCCTCCTCTATTAAATTAGTATCCCACATAATACCCAGCATTTCATACATGACTCCCCAATACTAATATTTTTCCCTTCTTCTCTAATTTATCCTTAATTGCCTCTTAAAAAGTATTCCTTAATGTCTTCTATTAATTACCTTTAATCATGGTGGGCTTCTTAATCTGTGCTAAAAATTTCAACTTTGGCAAGAAAATTTGCAAATAATTCCTCCTACCTCATCAATGCAGACAGATAACAGACCATATAAAGCTTCTGTCAGAACTATACTGAAATGAAAATGGATTTAAAAAGAATTGGTTTTCAATGACAAACAGATTCTATGATAGCTTTCAATAAACCAAAAAAATACAAAATTTGTAAATGCATATACATATACATATACATATATATATATATGTAGATCCTTCAGTTCATAGACTATAAAGAATATAAAAATGACATTTCATTAAAAAAATAAATTAAACAGTACAGATAATTTGATTGATATGTCAATTTACATTTATTAATGATATACTTGAAAAAAATGTAGCATCTGGGTTATCAAGGAAAATGATATTATACAGTTTACGTTGCATACTAAGAACTAGTAGACTAGCTATAAACAATATACACTTTACATTACGTTGCGAAAAAGTATGTACTATTTCATTTATTGTCTTTATGATTATTATAATATATAGTTTGCTAATTTTAATATCACAAGGTGGTCTTCGATTCACTGGTGAGTCCTAGTTTACACATGCTACACAGAATAGAAACTATAGTGCACGATTTTGTGGAGACCACAAAGATCCAATTGCATATAGGAGACGGGCTCCTCGAGGTCATTCAGGAAGACGCGATGAACTGCAGATGACCTCGCACGTGGAATAGGATCCATAAAAGTATCATGTTCCGAGTCGTATATTGGATCCTATTACCCGCAGCCACATGCAGCCTATGACCCATACAGATATAGATACGGTGCGTCTGAGGCATCATCTACTAGCAACCATCCTACACAATTTGGAGAATCTTACAGGTTGGATTTTGTTATCGGTTTATTCGAATGAGCCCCTTTACAACCGTTTTATTAATCCAAAGACACCTCTCGGAGCTAGAGCTTCAGCGAGAGATCCGAGAGTGCTTATAATCCAGAGTGCGTTCCTTATTTGATGAATATAAAAAACTACAACGTCGCTTAGTTAGAGGGGTGGGCTAATCTGCCTCCTAATTATGCTAATGATCCGGATATCTACGAGAGACATTGCTACTCAATGAAATTTTAAATATTGATATGTATATTATACTTTAAATATATGTAATTGATTGTATTATTTTATATTTTTTACCTCACTACTTGATTTGAAACGATTTCATATTGCTTCTTGTAGCATGCAACATCCCACCAATCATTTTATATTTTGTATCATTTTAAAATAACAAGATGCATCATTTAACTTAAATCGGCATCATAGAAACATAAAAAAAAAACATCAAGTTAGACTTAAAATCGTTGAAAAAGTTTGAAAAGATTGATTACCAATTAAATCAACTTAGAAAACTCTAAAAAAATGGGTGTTCCGGTATGGAACAGGCACGCCCAAGCATATCGTGTATTGGTATGGTACCGAACAAGTACCGTACCGACTCATCCGCCAACCGGTACGAGTCCTGGTACCAATTCGGCGGACCTTGGACCAAACCACATTCAAACATGCTTATTCAAAAATCTGAAATAACAAAAAACAACATGTTCAACATTTTGGTTTGTAAACTACAAAATTCATATATGGTCAACATATAAAGCATGATACCCACAATTTATTTCAAGCCTATCAGGTTAGAACTTGTAATCAAGCCATTAACGAAAGAACAACATATAAAATGACACAACTTGAAAGCTTCCACATATGATAAGATCCCAAAATAACAAAATTTGTATGATAAAGGGAAACTACATGAATTCATAAAAAGGAAAAAACATGCAATGGGAACTCACACTTTAAGTCTCATGCCTAAATCCTGCAAAAATGTGCAATATGACTTCCGAAGATATGTCTCTTTCTTCAGATCAATGCCATCTCTCCTAGATGAAGAATTTTCTTCAATTTCCTTGCGTAAAAAATACCATCCAGACCCGGAACAATCAGGTTCCTCCCACTTATCGTAAGAACTATTGTATGATCCACTTTTCGCTGCTCCATGATGTGACGACTCCCCAGGATAGAAGAAGCCAGCCATAAAGACCTTTCACTTTGAGAAAACTGCAAGGAAGTATCTTATAACCTGAAATACAGTGATATTGCAATTAAACTCCTGCTACTCATTGCAGAAATCTTGTATTTAAAAAAAAAGGCAAAAGAATTCTTCTCAAGACACTCACATCCAAGCATCAGAAAACATGAACTGCGCAGCATTCCCAGACATTAATAGAACCATTTTTCAATAATGCATTTTTATCTAATAACCAGAACGAGTAGAGGTAGTTATTCAGCCAATATTGACTAATTAATACCACTTAAATTATATAAAATCCTTGTGATGGTTCTTACAACCTCAAATAACTGTCATGTTCAACTGGCATGTAGCATCTTGAATACATCAATCACGGAACTTAGTTGCACATCTTATGACTATACCAAACCTATCCTAGAAGTTAGGACTTAGTGCAACGTTAAGGTTGCTCTGTACTTAGTGCAACGTTAAGGTTGCTCTGTACTTAGTGCAACGTTAAGGTTGCTCTATTATAACCTGAGTATCATGGATTCCATACATGAAAACAACCCCTTCACATGCAGGAGGATGGCTATGTACATCTAAACATCTCAAGCCTTGCAGTGGCTAGAGCCTAATGCACTGGGACACCTTACTCAAACTATCCTAACCTGCATAAAGGATAGTTAACTGCTATAGCAATACAATTGCAGACATGAACTTCACATACGAGACCAAGTACAATTTTCAAGGTAGGAAAAAGAAACAAAGAATTAAAGATCTTGTGAAAATACAGAAATTCAACATGCTATGCATTTTTGAGAGAATACAGCATCCTTGAGATAGTGAAGTGAATCGAAAAAGAAGATCCACTTAAAGTTGGACCATCTTCATGGAGGTTGCCTTTAGTATTTTGGAGCCTAATCTAAGTCCTGCATTGAATAGACAAAGGGAGATCCAACTTGACGAGGGGTGGCTTGAGATGCTTAAATCACTGATTATAGAGAACAGCCAACCACCTGGTTGACACATGCAAACACATAATCGATGGTGTGGAAATGTTTTAGCCCCTTTCCATTCAAAATATATGAGTTTCGCTGGGCAAAGAGAGCATTCTGTGGAAACACAGTGAAATAGCTGAGAAAAGAAAGAAGAGCAACCTCTACGAAGGGGTTTACTTAATAAGGAGTCTCTTTTTTCCTCTTTGGATGTATTAGCTCGTAGTAAAAGCATAGAGATGATCTTTGGACCATACAGTTTTTCAGATTCCCTGAAGAAAGAAGGGAAAAAATGTCTATACTTAAAGTTGGATCACCTTTGCTGTTTTGCACAAACTCCATGGCATGCAGTCCCCAGGCTTTTGCTCTGAAAACTTCTATTTACATTCCCTAACCAATTATTCTGATGTACTATAAAAAAGTCGCAGCAATACAAGCCAGTGATAATGGTATCAGACCATCATGCTAATGGGAGACATCAGCCATCAGCCCTGACAAGTCTAAAGCAACTAAAAATGCTAGGTAATGAAACTAAAACCATAATTAAAGCTGTTGGTTGTTACCATGTTGTAACACAAGATATTTACTGATTGATACTTACCAGCATGTAAATGATCAAGATGCTCTTTGATTGCAAAAATCCAATATGTCAAACTATTACTGTTTTATTGTTTTGCTCATAGTGTACCAATAGCTACACTAAGATATGTTGGTTTCGAGTTGCTTGTCATTTGGTCAGTCTACGCTCAATGAGATCACAAGAAAATACAAACAAACTTTCTAGATAAAAAAATTGCTTATCTGAAAAAACAGTGACCAAATAACTATTGAAACGAAAGTTCAAGAGGCATCAAGTCTATAATGATCTGCCACATCCAAATACCAATGCTACTTTCAAGCAAGGCTTTTGTTTTGGTCAAAACGTGACTATTACAGCTAAACCTATCCATTTCACCTGAAACAGAACAGTTTCAGCTTAGAGCTTGAGACCTGAAACTCAACAAAATTTTTGGTTTCGGTCACTTTTGACCAGTTTCAGCACATTTCTTCAGTTTTGACAAATTCAATAGTTTCAAAAAGTTTCCATTAATTTCAATAATTTCTGCTGAAATTATCCAAAACCTTTCTTCATTTAACAAGTAGATTTTATTCTTCTACACATTTTGTTTTAATTCTCTTTTTCTTTGAATCTTCTTATTAATTAGAAAATATCATGTGTTAGATATGATTTATTTTTTCTTGCTTAGAAGTTGTTTATCATTATCAGCAATAAAATAAAATAAATGAAGTAATGAAATCAAACAATTTCTTATTTAGATGGGTTTTCCATCTCAGGTAGGTTATCAAAATAAAATAGAACAGAATATGCTTAGATGGGTTATTTTTTTTTTATCCTCTTGCACTGAAAAGTTTGTGTAATTAATTCTATACTCTGGTGTACTTGTCTTATTACATTGAGCTTGATTAATTGAAGTTTGGTATTTATACTCAATAAATCAGCACATTGTTGAGATCTACTCAATGAATTAAGCTTCAATATAGTTCAGTTTCAGCTTAGCACTACCCAGACTAAAAATTTACGATCCTACATAACTCAAAATACTTTTAAAAAATGTGAAAAAACTTGCCTTTGTTTCCTTTTTCTTAGCTTTTATTATTTTCTGGCATCTATGGTTGAAACTCAAAAACTTGAAGCAAAACTGTCAAAACTGAAAGTTTACCTAGGGGGACTGAAACCAAGATTTAAGACCTTACTTAAAAAAGAATATTTTTGATTAAAAATTAAAAATCAATTCTTTAAAAAAAGTTTTGATATGGCATTATTTCCACCATATTTTGCTAGGTACCAATACCAATGGATTAGATGATCTACAGATTTTATTAAGTTTTCACAAAGATACATGGTAACTGTTATGATTTAACAATATGTAGATACATGGTAACTTTTATGATTTAAAAATATGTAGATACATGATAACTTTTATGATTTAAAAATATGTAGTATTTGCATATAATAAAAGTCTAAAGACAATAACATACATTGACGAGTGGTAAGATAGGTAATTTGAGCAAGGCAGCATGCAAAAACATGATAGAAGGAAAAAATAAACAAAGGAAAAATATTTCATACAACACATGAACCAAGAGAAAGGAAATAAAAACAGATTTCAGGGAAAACAGGACACCTCCAATCACTACCATTGATACAAGGAAAGTATAACAAAATTCCAGCAATAAGAATTCCATTAGCAACCAAAGCATAAACAAGCCAAGTCAATGAGGGTAACCAAAGAGACCAAGCTCATTGCTCACCATCCTCAAGAAGCAATTTTGGACAAGCAGCATCCATCAACTTATCAAACAAGCATTTAATTCCCTCTATACTAATAATTATCCCCGTATACACACCTTCAACAAAAACAACCATCATATCAAAACGAATCCCAAGTTATAAATAACCCAGTCTCCATCTAAAACACGCAAGCACCGTAATAAAAATAAAAAACCTATTTAAGAAGGTCAAGAATATGATCATAGTGAAAAGACAAAATTAAACAGACTCCATAATTGGTCTAACAATTTTATCTTGCTTCTCCTTCTCCCAAATAATTTTACTAAAATCAAACCATGCTCCCCATAGTCCACATTTTCCTATTGCACAGCAAACCTAAATTACAGAGCCTGGAAACTGCAACGACATTTAGATTTCGCGGCAAAACAGGAGTACAATCGAAGTTAAACTAAAACCCCAATACTTTAAAAACTATAACCTGATCAAATTGAGACCCTTGCAACATGATTATTCGAATCCAGTAATTTAATCCAAGAAAACCCTAAAGAAAACCTAACCAACAAATTCGATAAGCCAGTAAATCCGCCTAATAACTTAAATAAGCCTTAAAACGAAGACACGCCGCTGTAAATCGATGCCCTAAACTCTAATCTAAACGAAATATTCCAAAAAGAAAAAAAGAAACGTGGAAAAAATCGATTTGCAGAAGGCTGAGCGGCGGATAGTAATGAGAGGGAGGAGAAGAACGCATACCTTTCGGCTTCCGCCGCCGGCGGCGCCTGCGATCACCCTCGCCGCGACCGTGCGAACAGAAGAAGCG
Source organism: Phoenix roebelenii (assembly GCA_025769935.1). NCBI lineage: Eukaryota > Viridiplantae > Streptophyta > Magnoliopsida > Arecales > Arecaceae > Phoenix > Phoenix roebelenii. The sequence goes on along the minus strand of JAOXJJ010001008.1, from coordinate 770,874 downwards.
AAAGAGAAAAGGGGTAAAGGAAGCGGTGGGATGGGTTAATGGGTTGTGGTAGCCTTGAACTGGGAGCAGGTGGCTACGATATCGGATTCGGGTCGGTGATACAAAACCATGTTCGTATCGAACCCGGAAAAGTCCTGTAAAGGGAAGAAGCCGAGTCTCTTAAGATAGTTTTTTTTTTCCCTTTTTTTCAGGGTAAAGGGGGCACAAAGCCACCCTAAACTTTCTGATAATGAAGGGTCCAAGTTCTGGTGGCTTAGGAGAGAGAAGGGGATAAGAAGATGGATGGATTTTTTTTTCCCCTGAAAATATTGTTTTTTAGTGTCTTTGGAACCAACTATCAAGGTGGACACTTTGTTATCTTATTTGTATTGATAATTGCATCTCTATCTTGTTTTGATGATTTTAATTTTTTAAACTAAAAACAAACTGATGGGTGATTTTTTGGATGGATATGATTTATCCAATTACAAATCTCGAGACATAAACATGATTCATAGAAGTTGTAGAGTTTGTTGATGGCCCATCTAGAGAATGATTGAATTTTGATAGCTTCCAAGAGCTAACAAAGTAAATCATGCCCTTTTTAAAGAAAGGTTAGGTATATATTTATGGAGACATGGAAAGTTGATTTGGAGACTAGGGGAGGTTCAAAGCTGCCAATGCGAAGACATCTAGATTGAGCTAGTCAAGATAAACATGTCAAAAAATTTCAAGATTTAAGAATTATTCTAATATCATATTAAATATGTAATGACTAAGATCCCAAAGAATGAAATATGTATCAAATACAAGATCAACTATGATTGCTAGTAGTAGCTTTTTAAATATAGTTAAATATTTTCCTAATCCATCTCCGAGATTTTTCTTGAATGAATGGTTCTAGTTGTACTCAAACTGAATTGCATAGTAAGTTATTTTTCAAGCTAACAAAAATTAGAAAACCATGATGATTTATATCCAACTATACGTAGAGAGATATTATTTGATATTTGCTAATATTTTTATAAATGTACCATGTCAACAAATACCCTAGCTAACAAAAAATTAGAAAAAAAATGAGGATGTACTATTATAATATCCACAATTCATAGAGATATGTTAATTTATATTTGCTAATGTGGTAAAAACTAATAATTTACATATCCACATTAGTAAATACTTGATACTAATTCAAGTAGATATCCCAAGCAAAGTGAAAACCATATGGTCCATAATTATAAAAGAATTTTGACATATTAGTAACCATCCCAAAACAATTCCCCTTTCTTTTACCCCCTATTTTCAATTATTAACTAATTTTGGTTGATCATCGTCCATGCATTAATTACTAACTAATTACATAATTTGGTGTGTAGACATTCCAAGAGTTAACAATAGATTCTTAATTGTCTCAACAATGATTCAAACTAAGTAGTTATGTCAAAGCAATCGACATCATAAACCATTCAATACTTAATCCCTTTCTTATAAACATGTAGCCTTGAATCCTGATAATTAAAGTCTCATCTACTAAAGAGGAAAGGATAATTGTTTGAAGAGATAGAGAAGTTTTAAATGTTATAGTTGACAAGTATCACTAAAGCCCTCTTCACCTAGGTGTTGTTTACATTGAGCAAAAATCTAGCATATATATGCATTTTTGAACTCGACGAAAGGAATCGAATAGTTCTAAATTTTCAATATGCAATTTGTTAGTTTAGAAAGGAAATGGTTCTAAATTACAAATTACTATTATATGACAGTCTATGAAGGATCATCTTTTTTATGACTAAATGAAAAACGTTATTCATCCAAGTTCACTCAAATAAATGAAAAATTTAAAAAGCCTTCAATACTTAATAATGAAGACAATGAATTAATTGTTTTACTAGATCATTGATGGTAGGCATCTAGGTTGGGCTCGCCAACATAAATAGGTGAGAAAATTTCAAGTTTTGTGAATTATTCTAATAATATATATGCAATGACTAACATACCAAAAAGATGAAAAATCTATTGAACGTAAGATCAACTAGATTTTAAGCATCTATTTTAACATCTAGTGAGTAAAAAAAATTAAAGAGTTCTAGTAGTAGCTTTCTAAATACAGATAAATAAATTTCCATGTTATCTCCAAAACCTTTCTTAAACGGGTAGTTTTGATTGTATTCAAACCATAATGGTATAATAAATCATTTTTCTACATAGTAAAATTAGAAAAACCATGATGAAATGGTAAAATGAGATCAAAGAATCTTAACTGATGTTTATTGTCATAGTATTCAACTATATGGAGGGATATATTGATGTATATTTGCTAATACAGTAAAAGCTAATATTTTATATGTGTACCACATTAGCAAATATTCAATACTAATTTAATTAGGTAATCCTGCAAAGATGAGAACCATATAGTCCATATCTATAAGAAAATTTGAACAGTCTCCCAACCCAAATTAATCCCCTCTTCCTTTAGCATGTCTTTTGAACTATTAACTAATTTTGGCTGATTTATACCATCTATTCATTACTAGCTAATTACAGAATTTGGTATGTCGATGGTTTAAAAGTCTTAGCAACAATTCATATTAAGTAATTATGTCAACATAGTTTAACCATAATTCACATCTTATCTAGCTACTTAATTCCTTCCCCACAAATGTGCTGCCTCAAATTCTGATAATTAAAGTGTCATCTACTAAATATCGAGAAGAAATGGTAGTATGAAGAGATATCGGAGCAATAAATGTTACAAGCGATAGGTATAATTGAACTCTCTCTACCTAAATATTGTTTACATTGAACAAAATTTAGCATATAAAAACCTACTCATACATCATGGAACTTTGTAAGGGGAATTGAACAACTCTAGATTTTGAATATGCAATATTTTAGTTTATATGGGTAGTGATTCTAAATTTTGAATTATTACTTGTTGCTGGAAATTGGACCCGGGGGTGACCACTCGGCCGAGGGGGAGGAGCTCCGGTGCGAGTCGGTGGGTGG
>JAOXJJ010001008.1:748253-767789 GCA_025769935.1 Phoenix roebelenii | reverse complement strand
CGAAGTATCCGTCATGGTCGTACATGATGGTCGTCGAGAATGGCGGGGCGTACGGTGAGAGAATGCGACATGGAGAGTACTTGGTTGCTTCCTGCTCGGAGGGATGCTCGGTGGCTTCCTGCTCGGAGGGATGCTCGGTGGCTCTCTGCTTGGAGGGATGCTCGGTGGCTCCCTGCTCGGAGGGACGCTCGGTGGCTCCCTACTCGGAATGATGCTCGGTAGCCCTCTGCTCGGTTACAACTTTTCCCCCCAACATTACTATATGATGGTCTATGGAGGTCATCCTTAGTACACTTAAATGATATCCATTGTTTTACAAAAGTTTACTCAAATAAAGAATATAAATTACTGTAAGAAAAATAGTGTAATCATTCTGATGTCATAATTCAAGAAAAGAGAAAGGATTAGGTAAGTGCACCTCCAAATTATCATGCATTCCAAACTAACCAATTATAATGCATGTGCAGAAGCACATGTTATTAAGAATTTTAAATTTAGGATAATTTGAATAAAATTTTAAATGTTAAAAAGTCATGAAAATAGTTGATTCATAATTAATTTTTTCCAATATATCATATTTCACTTTCATCTCTTTGTTCAAAAGTATATCTCTACTTCCTCTTTTGAAATTTCTTAAAGTCCAGATTCACCAAAATATCTTTTTTAGAAGTTTTTGAAATCTCTTCTTCTATAGAAGTATAGCATGTTTCAAACCTTTTAAGAGAAAAAATTAATTAAAATTATCATAAAAATATTTCTATTTTAATGAGCAAACTAATTTGGATTATTTTTTAGAACTGAAAAATTGAGTAATTAAGCTATTTTCATATAGTTCAGGGCTTAAGGAAAGGATTTAAGGACGGGGATGGCAGTAATATACATGCATCCAACTCAATCTTACTTTGATGGGTCTGGATCAAGGCTTTTTTAGCTTCGGTTAACCAAGAGCCGAGTTTTCTAAACATGAACTCTATTATCTTAGGTCATGAGGGTGTTGCCCTAATCGGGTCGGGTCGGGTCAAGACCCCATCCTTTTTTTTTTTTACCACCCTATTAATCTTGCAATCCTCTCGGGTCCGCCTTTGGGTTTCCCGGCTCCGGCTTCTTCCCCCCCCCCCCGCCTCTCGCTCTCTCTCTCTCTCTCTCTCTCTCTCTCTCTCCCCGCGCCAGAATGGGAGCTTCGGCCATGGCGAATTCTGCCCAAAACCCTGTCTTCAGCTGGAAACCTACAACCCCTCCTCTCCCACCTCCTTCTGGAGATCCCTTCTCTCCCCCTCCATTACCCTCCAGGCTCCAATCCTACACTTCTCTCTTCCGCGTTCCTGATGGATAACAGAAGCAGTTCCGTTCGTTCTCTCTACTTCAAGGATGACCCTTCACCCCCAGAACGCCGAAGGGAGATTTCCAAGCCGCAGGAGGTGGTAAGCCCCATCGTCGATTTCATTTCACGTGTTTGTGATTGGATAAGTTTGCGTTTTGTTTTATAGCTTTGGGCTTCTTTTAATTTTAAGTTCTATGTCGCTTTTATCTTTTTTTTTTTCCTTTTAAAATTATAGACATTATTCAGCCAATGGTAAATAATTATGGAAAAAGCATTTTTTGCTGCTCCACTGCGTCATAATTTGAAATATCAGCTGCTATTATATCACTGGCTGTCATAATAGTCTCACAGACCTCCACTACATTATTATACATACATTATATGAAAATTTAAAGAATAGCTTTTATTATCGTTACAAGGATTATTGTATGAGGGAATAAAGGACATTTTTTTAATCATTTTTTTCTGTTTATTCCAATTGAATGATAATGTGAAGTCAAATATCCATATAATTTTTTAAAAATAATATTTTATTTGTGAATAGTGCTGTGGTATATCAAATTTACTGTAATTATCCATTATATCACATCTTAGCTGCCAATTACGGCAATTATAACAACTATAATGTTACTCCCAAAGCTGTCCAGATAACATCCATTATTTCTGTATACCTGTAAATTGCAGTTTCAGAGGGGTTTTGGTATTAGGGGATATTAGCAATATTGAAACCATTCTTTTTCTCTTTTTTGATCCATTTATACATTACATGGGGTATGGCGTTATAAAGGTGCATGCTATCCTATGTGGTCAGGAAAGATGCTGAGAGATGCGGTTGGGTGTGGGGGCTGGGATGCCCAAGTGTCAGGTTTGGTTCGGAGAGAGTGATTACAGCCTCTTGTCTTAGCTTCTAGGTTCTTTTGAGATATAACAAATCTGGCTGAATTGAACCCACCACTGGACCTCAGGAACATCATGTTCGACATCTAGCCTCAGGAACAATTCTTAGCTTCATGTTTGACATCTAGATCTTAAATTTAGATGGCACATCATTGATTTGAATCATTAAATATTTTATAAAAGATTTAATATTTAGTGTCTAATCCAACTTCTATATGTATGTGTGTATGTACGTACAGATGTATGCATTCCTATACTTATATTTTATTTGTTTTTAAGGGCTTTTTGCATATATGCCCCCATAGATATAGCTTGTTGCATATTTACCGTCCAAAAATCAATATTTGCACACACACACACACGCACATATATACTTATGAATATATACATACAAACATATATATTATATATATGTGTGTGTATGTTTATATTGACTCATCTTATTTTTGCAATGATGACCCTCTTGTTAGATTGTTGACCAATGGTTTAATACTTCTGACAATAAATTAGCATTCAGTCTATATTGTAAAGAGTTATATTTTTGTCTAAACTTTTCAAGGGGTATTAATGCTGAAAAATAATCAAGTCATTCTATATTTAAACAATTATTTATTAACACCATTAGCCAAAAATCTAACACTAGGAGAGTCATTGAAAAAATAGAACGATGTCAGGGGTATATATGCAAATAATGATTATTGAAGGGTAGATGTGCAATAAACCATATTTGCAAGGGTGTATATGCAAAGAATTCTTTTCGTAATAGTAACGGACTTGTGTTAGGTCATTGAAACTTCCAAATTGCTCTCGAAGAAAAACCTAAAAAGACATGCCAATGGTACCATTTCATGTTAACTGTACTTGAAATGGCTCTACTTCAACTTAGAGAGATTAGGGGTTTCACAGTCACAGACCCATCACTTTCACAAGGTTTCTCGTTTCAGTTCCCACCTTGCAGTTTGAGACTTTATATATATATACGTGTGATCATTTCAAAATGTTGTGTGATGTACCCTCAAACATATGATAGCAGAAGTGAAATGCAAATGACTAGCCAAACATGATCATGTTGAGACTGCATAAGTTGCACCAAGAAAGAGTTTTTGAATCTTGGACATTTGACTCAACTTATAAGATTTTCCACATCATATAATAGGGGAAAGAGCTAATGAAAATTTAATATAATTCGGCAAAGAGAAACTTAATGACTATACTATTATAGCTAATCTATTCTCATCTCTGCTCAAAAAGCCCCATAAAATCCTGAGCTCTAAAAGATTCAATAGATTTCACATCCATTGTATAACTCCACCCACCCACCCGCTCACACACACACTCTAACAAATCACTATCTCTCCCCTTTACAATGTCCAATCCTTTACTTGTTCGGCTTGCTTTCTTGCTTATGCTCTTGCCCAGCACAAGATCAAAGGGCAAGCTTCGGATTCTACAATTCATCTTGCCTGCAAGCAGTATCCATCATATGGTACATGGCTGGAGCCTGCTATTGCTTTAACCAAATAGTTAGACTGAGGCTTCTTTAGCTCCAATTTCTTCATTGTTTTGTCAGATGGCACGATGCCTCTATTTATTTTCTTTGGAGGCATTCAATCAAGTGGACTGCTATTTTACCAAAAAAAAATATATATATATCAAGTGGACTGCTCCAATCATAAATTTGCTCGGTTCTTTGGGCGTTGATAATCAAGGATGAAAATGGGTTGGATATTGGTATATTCATATCTTTATCCATTTTTATTTGGTGGATGCATATACTAGTTCGGATGTTAAATGGAAATTGAAATTGTATGTATTTGTTTTAAATGGATATAGATACAAATTAGACATTATCATATCCATATTTGCCCTTCACCAATATGTTTATTTAGATATTTGCAACTCATCCAAACTTATCTCAACTATTTGGGGTTATTTAAGGTCTGCTTTAAGGATCCTCATTTGCCAAGTGTTTATTCAGAGCTACTTCTGATTTTTCTTTTGTCGAGCAAAATGGCTACGTCTGATATTAATTCAAGCTTTTCCATGTCTTTCTCACAATCTCTATCCATGTTACCTTAGGTCTTCCCCTCCTTTTCTTGCCGAGATATATTCAGACATTAGTCTGGATATTTTGAGTTTAGAAACTCTGGTCTTCAGATGGGAGTGCTAAGAATAATGTCTCCAGGAATAATGTTAATTTTATGGATCAGAAAGAGTTTGGAGCATTTTCATAGATTTCTTAATGCATCAATTATGTTTCCATCATCCCCATGGAGGAACTCAACCCACTCTAGTTCATCCTTTTCATTGACAATACTCTGAAAAGGGTGGTCATGATGCCCAAAAAAATAATGAAGGTTTTCTCTTTATGGCTGATGGCATATTTCACTTAGGTCTTGAATCTCATAATGTGTTTTTAAGAAAAAAACCTTTCCAATCAACTAAGTTATGATTCAACTAGACAATAATAGGAAAACAAAATGGGAAGACAATGGGTTGGCCAGCATCGTGAAGGGAAACATCTCTTCCTCAAACAATAAAAAAAATTAACAGAGGTATTTAGTAAAAAACAGAACTCATTGTTCTTCTTGGCTTCTTTTCTGATATCTTCCTCTTCTTATGGTCAATCTCTTCTCTCAAATGGTTCAAATGAATTCCTTATTCTTGTATACATAAAACATAACACATGTTGGAATTAAAATTAGTACATATAAAAGCAGCAAAAATGGGGATGTTTCAAGTAGCTTGAGCATAACAGGTGTATTTAAGGTGAAAATGCAGTGGGCATGGACCAAGATTTTTGTGTTGTAAAACATTGTGATTGTGGGTTGGAGGCACCGACATTTGAATAGTTGAGCATAAGAGATGATTTTGGGAAGGTTGGAATTGAGCTGTGAACTGATAAGCAAGAGGTTGGAGGCCAGAGAGAGAGAGAGAGAGAGAGAGGGAGGGGGAGAGGTTCTCAATTCCACAAGGATAGTCTGTAGAGATTGGGATGGACAGAGAGAGGTAGGCTGTGAGAACACCAAAGGCCATTATGTATGCAGAAAGGGAAAAGAAAAGAAGAGAAAAGAAATGCTGCTGTTCAGATTCGAAAGTCTGTAGAGGTTGTTGGAGGTTAGAAAATAAGTTTACTTGCTAGAAAGTCAGCTTAATGACTAATTACAGTGCCTTTCTATTTTCTTCCTGTTTGAATTTCATTGCATCTTTAGTAATATATGCAGCTTTTGTTGAATTTAATAATTGTAATCTACTATAATTTGGTTATGAATGGTGTAAAACAATTATATTTTAATGACTAGTGACATGCATGGAGAGTGGGCTTGCCCATGTTGGGTTGTAGTGATGCTGCAACCTTGAGTAGTCTCTTGCAAAACTGTGCTCAGATCAGCAGTGAGAAGTTTGAAGATCTTCGGATTGCAGAGAACACTGTAGCCATAAATCCACTTTCATTCAAATGCCAATAGTCATTTTGGAATAGTGAGTACGGGTGGGAAGACAGATGTCTTAGGTTAGGTGAGTTCTAAAGGCTACTAGAAAGCCCGAAGTGATGTGCAGCGGAAAATAAATTATTTTTCTCATGCTACTTCCTATTGCTTTTTAATCCAACTTTGCCGGCAAAGTTGTCCTCCTCTTTAATCTCCAGGTTTTAGCTCTTACCTATGTTAGTGACTTGTTTGTCAGCAATTTCCCCCAAAGCATGTCAGTCAGAATAATCAGTGCTTTCAGTACTTAGTGCTCTTCTCCTAAGAACTTTTTCTTTGGCAAGACTTGACTTGAACTTATGCCATATGTACCTAGTCTGTTGGATATCGGCAAGTTGTCAAATGAGCCATCTCGATTTTGCAAAGAAAACCAACTTTATTTTTGTTTTTTGCATCAGGAGAACTTTCTGTTTTACAGGAATGACTCAGTTTGTAAATTCTCATGCATATTTTTTGCCCCTAGCCCCAACAGATAAAACCAAACCATATGGTTTTTCTGGGTAGCAGAATTTAATGCTCTTACTTTTTATGGCAAATGTTCCATATTTTTATAGTAAATGCACATAGTTTTTGATACCAAAAGCACATGCTTGTTCAGCATGCAATCCACATTCAGGGCCGGAATGTGTTTATGACACCTGGGGTAAAAGCTTCTAGAAAATTTAAAGCTCAGCCATTTCTGCAGAAAATAAAAGTTGCCTGGATCTGTAGAAATGGAAAAAAAGTGGGCTGTTTTTGCTAAATTCACAAAATTAAATCACTTTAGTTTTTATTCTCATTAAACTGTTATTTTCGTCACCAATCAGGTAGGCACCATGGCCGTTATGCACAAATATCCTGGAACTGATCAAGTGCTCTGTGACATCCTTACATCAGAGCAGTCTATCATGGGAAGGAGTCAGCAAAGAAAAGAGAGCGCAACCAATGATACCAAGCAGGCACCAAGGAAAAAGAGCTTTATGCTTCTGCATGACTTTTGAGCTCATTTTGCTGATGCCTTGAGCTAAAGTCTGGTTCTAGTGGGCAGGCAATATGTCATGTTTCTACTTTCTGTTTTAGTTGGTAGGGCCAAGACCTGACTCATCTCCTCTATTTTATTTCCAAGGAAGGGTCTGGTGCGCACATTAACTAAAGGCCAGTGGTGAGAAGGGCTGCTATCTGAGCTGTAATTCCCATACTATCGTTTTAAAGAAAAGAAGCCACCTTTAACCTCCATATATAGATAGTGGAAAGAGTGCATGCAGGGAAATTCTCCACATGTTGCCGCATCTCTGGTGCTTCTTTCTCTGTGTCCAGTGGGGAACATGGAATATGAAAGCAGGACATGAATAAAGGGTGAAGGGGGCGGGGAAGTGATGCTTCTTAATTCATTGAAAGCAACAGGGCTATTTCCTTATGGTCTGACATTTGCGTCATGGTACAGATCCTTGGGTGTTGGTTGCCTGAGAACCGGAAGGCGGTGGGGTACCTGTGGTACAATGCGGAGAGAGGCTTTTCAGCAGGCACTGATGGTGGAGTCTAAAATCTTGCATCTTGTTTTCTCGGATGTTCAAAATGCCCGTAATTTGAGCTTATGTTGCCTGAGTGAGTTGTGATGATTCTTGCTGGCAACTCTAGTGGCATTTGTGCTAGGGGGACTTGTGTCCAAATCCCAATCCATTCTGCATATATGTGGAGGATCTGAACCATCGACCTTTTGGTTTTCGGTCTGTTATTGAGTTTTATATATTTAGATTCTGCAATGAATTTGTAAGCATCTTGTCTCTGGCTTTTTTTTGAGTATTTGGTGAGAGAAAATATAGGTGGATCAATAGATCAGCCACCTTACTACAAAAATGTTAGTAACTTTTCTGGTTTAAATTTTTGATCTCAATGTTTTAAATCTTACACTAATGGTGTCCAATGATATACAATTATGCAGCATATATAATTTTTAGTTAGACACTGGGTATTCAATTATGAAGGTTTCTAGCCTGGCCTGATCAAAGATTTGCCCCATTTTATGGTTCAAGCATAAACAGGAACAGTGGGCTTTCGTCACACTGCATGTATATCCTAACAGACGTGTGGTTGTGAATAGATCTATTCAGAATGCAATGAATTTGTAAGCATCTTGGCTCTGGCTTTTTTTTGAGTATTTGGTGAGAGAAAATATAGGTGGATCAATAGATCAGCCACCTTACTACAAAAATGTTAGTAACTTTTCTGGTTTAAATTTTTGATCTCAATGTTTTAAATCTTACACTAATGGTGTCCAATGATATACAATTATGCAGCATATATAATTTTTAGTTAGACACTGGGTATTCAATTATGAAGGTTTCTAGCCTGGCCTGATCAAAGATTTGCCCCATTTTATGGTTCAAGCATAAACAGGAACAGTGGGCTTTCGTCACACTGCATGTATATCCTAACAGACGTGTGGTTGTGAATAGATCTATTCAGAATTATGTGTGTAAACGGAGTCAGAGGTTGGAATATTGCCTAGATTGTGCCTGGTTCATGTGGCCTCATGCTGGGTTTTGTTACCTCTTATAGATGGAAACAATGGTTTTTGATGCTTTTGTTATGTGATAGGGTTCTTAAGTGGCACTTGCAGCCCTACTTTGTTTTTAGTTTGAGGGTAAAAACGAGTCTTATTTAATGTGAAAGTAGCTCAGGTTGACTTATTTTTAGGATGCAACTGGCTGAGCTAGCTATCTTAAACTTGGGCATGCACAAAATTGCTACTTGTCAGCTGACAGATGCATCATGGTCTAACCAAGGTAGAATATCATATCCATTCAAATCAATTTAATTTATAGCTCAGGCTAGTCTCTTTGAAGAATGATAAACTTGTAGTGTTATCACTGTTGTGTGAACTAAGGCTTGTCATGGTGGTCGCACCTCTTTCTTAGCAACTAGAAGTTTTGCATTCGAGTCTTGAACGATGCAAGTTTAAAGAAATCAGACTTTTATAATTAGAGTGCAGAATCTCTTTTGGGGGTTAAGTATGAGAAGAAGACCAAAAACAAGCAAAAAGGAAAGCATGCGTTGCAGTCAAACATCTTACTCACTAGTCAAGGTACAAATTTTCTCACTGCTGGTGGCCATCGTGCTTTATGACGACAGCTTAAAATACTAAACTTGATGAACGACTCTGCTCTCGATCTCTTTCACATTTGTATTAATATTAGTATTTCACATTTACAATAAAATTTTCAAATGTTGACATGCTGTGTGTCATTCCGCACAAAAGCATCCTGCCTGATTCACTAACTCGTGGCAAGATACTGATCTCTTTTCTTTGAAAAATGCTTTAGAAGATATCTCCAAAGTAGATGGCGATTGATAGAGTAATCCTTGATCATAATTTCTAGCCCGCGCCGCCCCGCACCCGTCATTAGAAGATCTTGCTATTGAAATGCACGTATTCACAATTTTGGTGCATATGAGAATCGTAGTCTGGTGGGAGGCATATAATGTAGTGGATTGTCGAGTATCCTATGATTTCAAGTATATATGGCATGGTTGATTGAGACATATGCTGCATAGGCGGTGCAAAGTTAAATCTGTCTTCGAAAATGCTTTGGTGATGCAGATTTCAACAAGGAAAGCTACGAGTCTGACGTTTAACTTTTCCATTTGGCCCACTCACTGCCACTGAACTGTAGCAAATGGACCATAGAAACTCTGTGATGCTGGCCCCGCTTTTTCTTTCCTTTTTCTAATCGGTAGAAACTATTTGCTTGGCCAATGAAGTCAAGGCAAGATATTTCCAATTAAAAAAGTATTATAAAGAGAGCAAATAAATAGTAAACTAATGTAGTTTATGCATCACTTTGCAATAAGAAAGAAGGATTAACACAAAGTAAGTAAATCAGCTTTATCCGCTCTGTCCAAATAATATGAGCACATGCAGTCAAGCTTTGTCATGCATTGTGTCAGGTGATGCATGGAGATACTTGGCGCAGATATGATTTTTATCTTGTTGCATAAAATTGACATATGTGATATTATTTTGGTGTTGCATTTTTCTTTTCCTTGAATAATTCATTGGTTCTAAAAGCTTAGGCCCGTCAACAATGCATATCGAGCTTAACACTCCATTCTATGGCTTGGACCGTGCAAAGAGAGATAACAATGTCTAAAATGAGTTAAGACTATAAGGCATCTAGCAAACTTGAGCTCTAATATGTGTTAAATAACTAATTGTGTGAGGACCCGTACGAGCGTGTGTTTAGTCCCACATTGTTTATTCGTCGAGAAGATCTTGGACACTTGTACAGGATTAAGGAACCCAAATAATACCTTTCAGCTAGCTTTTATGGATAACATCCTAGGTTGTTACAAATGGTATGAGAGCGCACTTGGCTCATAGTCTATGTGGACTAGAGGACACTTGAGCACGGGTTAATGGAGATTGATCACGGGACTATCGTGGTGCGTGATATTAGATTTAAATGGATATGAACCCTTAGTCTGACGAGAACGTCAGAGCTTAAGCAGGGAGAGTATGTCAGGACTTGTACGAGTGCGTGTTTAGTCCCATATTGGTTATTCGCTGAGAAGATCTTGAGTACTTATACAGGACCAAAGAACCCAAATAATATCTCCCGACTAGCTTTTTTGGGTGAGATTCTGAGTTGTTACAAATTGATTCCAAAAACTTAAGCTCATAAGAAAAAAGTTAATAATATATATTAGGCTATCTCTACAAAACTAAAATTGTCTGAAGTGGTCAAATGAAAGGGTTCCACAAGAATTTTGATTGATTAGTCGAAGTCACAATATGGAGCATAGCAGCTGAGCATGAAAATTATTGGGAATTTGTGCATTGGCTATTGTTCGGATTGATTGTCTGCTCGCTATACGACACCAAATAATGGAAGCCAATCAAGTTGAATTCCTATTATCAATTGCATGAAAGCAAACATGACTTAGATTGGTTACTTAGCTTCATTTTAGTAGTGGTCAAGAGTTTAAATATAAAAAGAAAAGAAAAAAATGTATGAGAATTTGAATTTTGTAAATAACCCACTTAATTATTGATTTTTCTCATAGGAAAAGGTTAATAATATATATTAGGCTATCCCTACAAAACTAAAATTGTTTGAAGTGGTTAAATGAAGGGGTTCTACAAAAATTTTGATTAATCAGTCGAAGTCACAATCTAGAGCATAGCAACTGAGCATGAAAATTGTTGGAATTTGTGTACTGGCTATTGTTCGGATTGATTGATTGCTCAGTTGAATTCCTATTATCAATTGTATGAAAGCAAACATGACTTAGATTGGTTGCTTGGCTCCTTTTTAGTAGTGGTCAAGAGTTTAAATACTACAATAGTTATAATTAAAAAGAAAAGAAAAAATGTATGAGAATTTGAATTTTGTAAACAACTACTTAATTATTGATTTTCCTTATAGGAAAAGGTTAATAATATATATTAGGCTATCTCTACAAAACTAAAATTGTCTGAAGTGATCAAATGCAAGGGTTCCACAAAAATTTTGATTAATCAATCGAAGTCACAATCTGGAGCATAGCAACCGAGCATGAAAATTGTTGGAAATTTGTGTATTAGTTATTATTTGGATTGATCGATTGCTCACTTTATGACACCAAAGAATGGAAGCCAATCAAGTTGAATTCCTATCATCAATTGCATGAATGCAAACATGACTTAGATTGGTTGCTTGGCTCCTTTTCAGTAGTGGTCAAGAGTTTAAATACCACAATAGTTATAATTAAAAAGAAAAGAAAAAAATGTATGAGAATTTGAATTTTGTAAATAACCCACTTAATTATTGATTTTTCCTTGCAAATATTAGATTATTTATTATTTATTTATATATATTTATTTATTTTGCAGTTTAATATATTTTTTTGAGTTTTTGAATGGTTCTGCTCCTGGATCTAAGAATGAGTAATGAACATATTTTGGAGTGATATATGAAATTAAAATACTTGATATATGTATTTTGAATATCCAGTGGATATTTATTTTGACTATCACCCATCTCATTCTCAAATATGTATTATTATATAAAAAATATTCTGATCTTTTTTAATAAAATCAATAACTAACTATTTTTTATGAAACTTTTGAAATTTTAGTAACATTTTTTATTAATAGTTCTATAGAACATTATTTTACGAAAAATTTCTCCAACCCTATGTTATTTTCAAGCAGATTAGCATGTGCACGTAAATGTGTTTGTTTTTGTTGCTAGCCTATTTCTTGTAAAATATTGGCAAAAGAAGGAAATAAGTTTGTGCAATATGATTCATATCTTTGTTTTAGCTTTAAATAAGAAATGTCTATTTTTGGTTTTGAAGGGTTTGAAAAATATGACCTACACTCAATATTTGATGATGATATGTGGTATTCTTTTCCTCGATTCTTGTTCATGCAGATGAACAAAGTTAATTGAAGAGAGTAAGGAATCTCTCCTCTTAAAAAAAGTCGGTGGACCAAAATCTGCCTAAGATTTGTATATTAGTCAAAACCCTGCTTGAAATTAATGTTGCAAAAAGATGATCTCCAAAGCCCATCTAGACTTACATAATCCTACATCTTTTTTCAGGGTTAGAATCCATAATTGCTCCTTCAAATGTAAGAGGATAGATGTTCTAAATAATGATGCTATAATTGTTTTTATGGTTCAGGCACTCCATGTTATATACTAATAGAAAAAAATAATGGTCATTATTTTTATATGTACATTTTCTTAATAAAATATATTTTTTATTTTAAACTTTTAGCATTAATTTTCTCTCTAAAAGTGATTGCATGGTCTAGAAATAATATCTTTTTATTCAATGAAAAGTAAATGGAGACTTTGTTATTTTCTCATTATTTTTTTTGGTTATGTCATTATAACAACCACTATAATATGTTATTTTATTATAAAAATTGATATGCTATTTTGAAATAAATAATAGCCATTATAATGGTCAATAATAGTTTCGATGAGAGTCTATTATGATGGCATGACACATTATTTAAAATCTTGAAAAGGACATAAGGCTTATTAGTTGCTTTAATCTATAAATCAACACATAAAATCAATTTCCAGGAAAATATAGCATTATATTGTAAAATTGGTTTGAGCCTATTACCAATTTGTTTTTGGAGAAAAATATCCAAATTCTACTTCAACTTAATTTACTTGTTCATCATACCTAAAGAACTCAGAAAAAAGAAAAAATAACATATTTCTACAACAATGGCTCTACATGAGCTATTATTTCGTATCAAGATTAGATGTGTTTCTACTTCCTGATATGTGAATTATTGGAGACTATTTTGATCATAAAGTCACAAAGAGTGGCAAATATAGATGCATCTCAAATAATTTACATATTCTTTTGAATGAAATATGGCTTAAGCATAGACTAACACTCATTGATTGCATTTTGGTTAGTCATTTATCACAAACAATTTTAAGGTTAGTGATTTGCCAAGTAATATGAGTAGTTATGCACAAATATATCTGCCTTATTGTACTTATAAGTCATGTTTTATGTTTCAGAAATTATAATACTTATTTGTCTTAGACACTAAATAAATAAATGGTACATACAAAGTTGCTCCATATAACGTGCAAGCAAACAAGCACAATGAGATCCACTAGCACAATCATGATTTTCAAAGTTGAGGCATTCTTGTGAATCTTTAGGGTTATGAGCCACCTTATGATGGACCATTAATCTCTCTTAGTCTTTTATGTTCATCATATGGCCTCCTAGTAGGAAAAAAAATGCTAAGTAAAAAGTTAAATCAAGAGAACCGAGACAAAGGATGGATCTCAAGTGCACTCAGCACATAGAAGAAAGATCAACAAGATGATGTCAACCAAACCTCTCAAAATTCTATCTATTAGCTAATTTGTTGAAAGTTACATGAATTGGTTGATACGACAATGGGCTTGTGCTGCTACCTTGCATCTTCCTATCCTCTTCAATGATAAAAAGACGAGTCCTTCCCCATTGGCATAGTCTCCTCCAATGAATTGGTTGATACGACTACGGGGCTTTTGCTCTTCATATCACCATCAACCTTACAAACTTAGAACTATTCATGCAAATACCTTATAAACTCACAAATATTGAATAAATCTTGATTAGCCTGATATTCGAGGATAAATAGAGTAAATAAATTTATAAGGTTCAAAAAATTTAATTATTTTAAATTATTGCTAGGATGGTTGAACTGGTATCCACCATGCACGTTAGGATGTCATCGATATTAAAATACTAACAAATATAAACCCACTAACAATTAGGCGAATGTGTTGCCTTTCAGGCTATCCATATCTCTAGAGAGGCCAATAGCATTGTAGATTGGGTGATATCCTATAAGCCTCATGACTTCAGAAATTTTATTTGAGGGACCCATAATTCTGTTGTGTTTCTTACATTTTCATCTATTGCCTGGTTTTTTTTTTTGGCTGTTCTCATACTCGGCGCGAGAGAGCTCCCGACATAAAAGAATAAAATAAAATAAAAAAAAAGGGGCGGGCCCACAGGGCTGAGTAAGCGTGAGACAGGGGCCCACACGGTGACATCATCATCTGATTAAAATAGTCGATCCTGGCTGGCAATTTTTTTTAGTGGAGAAGTAAACAAATCTTTTTTTGGGGGGGATAAATAAAAAAGGACAACGTGGGGAGCCCCCAATAATTGGCGCCACCCCGTATAATTGCTGACAGCGATCCTTCCCACGCCCTCCCACCGGCGATCGCCCGCCGTCTCGTCTCGTCTTGCCCCGATATTCTCCGCCACCGCAACCGTCTCGCCCAAATTATCTGCTCCACTTGTCGCATGGAGAGCAGCTCGGACGGCGATTCGATCCATCCGCAGTGGACGCCCGTTACATCTGGGTTTTATCTCGGTATAACATAACATATTATATATTATTATTATTATTATACTACAAAATAATAGAGGTTTGAAGGGTAAACATGTCCATTTATTCTTTCAATCACTGCATGATATGACACTATTTTTAAAAATAAAATTAAGGTTTGTACATACTTATGATTTTCTTTATTTTGTAATACCCTTGGGGTGTAGGATTTTGGCTCGATAAGGTCAATGGATGGTTGTAAGTTGGAATGGAGCTTAAGCTAGGATTACAATAGCATGATTTGTTATTTACTTGAAATCCAAGTATAACGTATCTCTAATGAGTAAGAGTGTGGATCCTCTGAAGTTTGGGAACCGAATTTGGCGGTCTGGTTTCACAATTATGGCCGACCGTGTATTTTAGGATGGCTCGTGATGCATTAAAACACTAGTTGTACACAATACGATGTTGTAATATAAGAGGTCCTGCAATACATGGATGGCCATATATAATTTCGAACCTGATCATCAAGTTCTTGAGAGGGTCGAAACTCCAACGGCTTAGTGTTTTGCTCACACAAATAATTCTCTTACCATAAGGCGAGAGGGGATTGATTGGTATAAGCCATGAATTTATTTTCAAACATAGTGGAGTTACTATTTTGAATTACTAAGTAATTATTGCCTGATGAACATTTTGTGCATGCGGAACATGTGTCCAAAGCATTTTCTATTTCTAATATCGAGGAAATTTTGATGCATTATTTAGATCATCATATTTGGTCCATGAGTCACCTCTACATGCATCTAGAATGAATAATGAAAGAGGTGACATGCTGAAAAAAGGGATCGAATATGACAGCATATGGAAATAGCTTTCTATGCATCCCTAATGTCTAGATATTTTTGATGTATCAATTGGAGTTATGATAGGATGTGCATAGCTAAAAAAGGTTCTGAAATATTATTCAAACAAATACTCATCTTTTGGTCTTTATTAATATGGCATAGACTGCTCGAACCTTTGCCAAAGTGTTGTCATATATGCATCCATAAGGCTATAAGATGTTTTATGTATACCCTTTTTTCTTCAAAATATGCTTTGATTAATTATTCCCTTTATTGATAGATTAAAAAAAGAGTACACCAATTAAAAGCAGGACTTCATTTCTTATATGTATTAGAATTACCACTGCTTCTTACTCGATCATGGTCATTCATACTTTTCATTATGTGCATGATATGTATCTAGTTCTTGTTTTGGAAGACAAATATAGCCTATTGTATTTCATTAATATGACAAATATTCAAAAAATGGAGCTTAAGTTCCACTTATTTTCTGAACAAGTGAGAGTGAATGAGCCACTAAATCCCAATATTCATGAACAGCTTGATTCAATTGCAGTTTATGTGCGAGACTTGTATGTGGTATCTTTGTGACCATACGTACTCCCTTTCTCATTGATTAAACCAGAATATTTACCTATACAGAGGTAAGGTCTTTGATTTTAAAATGAAACAACTAACCTTCATTGCCAACTTTTGTTCATGAGTTTCTTAGGCTGCGAGCCTCATCCTATTTTGTTATTCTACAGCAGACAGCTAGCTTAATAAGCCTAAGCACTGTATAAAAACCTAGGTGCCATGACTGCAAAGGACAACTTGGGTCAAGTTATAGGTACTCAATGTACATTTATTTCATCCTGAATATAATCCAAGTTTGGTTGGTTAGTTTTGAGACAAGATGAGGGTGCTACTTAGATTGCAGGGTCCAAGAGCATTGCATGGTAAACTCTGCATGCGATAACTGTCACACAGGGTATTACCAGTTCAATCACTAGAACTAGGACATGTATCCAATTATACACATGTTGTTCCCTGTCCAGGCTACCAAATGATGCACCATATAGTAACATTTTCGATACAATAAAAACTATCTAATAACGAACGTAGGTCCATAATGTCGGTAGTCTTGGGCTATTAGATGAGCATATGCATTGGGCAGCATGCCATATATCCCAATCTTTTAAACTTACGATACACATAGAGAGAAGCATGGATCATTAAACTTTGAGGGATGTTTAAATTAAAGTACAAATTGTTATGCTTCTAATCAGATAATCTGAGTTATTTTTCATTTTTTGTATAATTTGATAAATAAACTTTTGCTCTTAGATGATACACATTGTTAACCAACCAATTGAGCCCGCAAGCTTAGGTTACTAAGGAAAGGATCGGTAATTTATATCAGGATTAACAAGCAATTCTTATGTCAATTTGATGATTATTATTTTTTTAATAGAAGGCCACAACCATGTATGTACTGCAAGGAAAATGGACAATCACATTGAGAGCTATCAATGAAAGCATTCCCATTGCTCTTGGTAAGATGCACTATGTTGACGATCCAATATGTTTCGACAATACTGTAGATTACATAGGTTGCTAATTCATTTTATTTATCATAAACAAGTGCTAATAGTACGAATTGAGTTTTTTTTTTCTTTTCCCCTTTTTGCAATATAATTTCAAACTAAGAATAACTAAATAAATAAATATAAATCGAAATTATATTGTATATTAACATGACTACATCTTATTATGGAATAAGTATTCTTATTTACAGCCAAGTCTAGCTATTCATCAGAGAAGACAACAAAAATAGTAGGAGATTAAATCTAAGTCTCTTGTATTAGTGCAAGAGACTTTCGTCAGCTCGGCGAGCCAGTACTCTTAGTTAAGCAACAAAATTATAGCATTTGTTAATCAAAATAGACCAACAAACCGCTCTGGGCAAAACAACAAAGGCAACCATTCCCCTGAAGTTCCACCTAGGGGTTCCATTGGCTGGCCGGTTTGAATTTTTTCTACTCTAGACTCGAGTCAAGGGAACCCTAATATTAGAATTCCTATATCAAACAGTTAACTATGTACAAAATTTTGTGAACTGGTCCACTTATTCCTTACTAGAACTAGGAAGTAGAGAGAGGGGGAGAGGGAGAGGGAGAGAGTTCCGTAACACAACTGCTGACCCACTATTCCCTGATCGGTGTACCCTCAAATTTGTTCCCTACTGCCCGGATGACTCCACCGAGCGCCCATCACCACTTGTCCCCTACCTGAGGCTACAGCCAAACCCTAGCTGGTCCCACTCCCGGCCGGTTCCATCAAACTCGCCCTTATTGTGCCACGTAACGCGCTTGCCCTTCGGGCCCACCCTCAACATCATTTAACCTTTCCCTCACAAAAAAAGAAAAGTAGCCTAAAAAAAATCCTGCGGATGCCCCCATGGTTTAGATAACAATGTTGTTCCATTATAACGAACCTCCATGGCCATTATAACTATTATAAGGGCTATTAATTATCCAAAAATATATGAATTCAAATTTTCCTTCTTTATTATTTTATTATTTGTTATTATTTTATATTATTTTATAATTTTAAAATTTAAAAACTTATTATTCAAAAGCTTTTTTTTTTAATATTGTATTAGAGTCGGTAATGACAAACTAAAGGCTCGTGGATGTAGGCGGTTGTGGACTGGATAGCCTCGTACGTAGTCAGCTACTCCAAAATTATCTAGTATACTTCAAAATATACTATATTTTAATTTTTTTAATCATACATTTCAGAAAAAAATTTAAAAAAAATAAAGGCCACTGTTGATGTCCTAATAGGCTGTGTAATGACGGTCATTTTTATTTTTTTACTTGCAAATGATGTGAGTAACAATTAAAATATAACGGAGCGAGACCGAAATCATTGTAACCGCTGTTACTCTAAGCCTCGGCGACCCTCCAGTCCGGTGTGGCCCACGTCGTCCCGTGTATCGTCTTCACCCAGCTCAGCCGTGGGGCCCACAGGAATGATTCCATCGGGGACCAAATGGCAGACTCTGATGCCAGTGGGGACCACAGAATGGAGCCCACGTCCCAGGCGTCCGGAACCGTCCGATGGAGATCAGGTATGGGCGTGGTTTCTCGGGGATAAATCGGGGGGCGGTGACCGTTTACAGCCGGTGGAGCGACCGGCCGGGCGCTGTTTCGTCCGTCAGAAAGCGTCCGCAGAGTTGGGAAAGATCATTGGACTCTGGGTGACAAAAGCAGCGACCACAGGTAATTAATACGAGAAATGACACCGCTATAAACACCAGTCTTACAGTCACCTTCCGTGGGGATAAGCGATCTCAGACCCCATTTCCTCGTGCCCGAAGTTTGGGCATGGTCTCTTAATAAAACCTAAAATCTAATCTATGTTATCATCAATCCTATAATTAGACCCTACTTAATTGAACTATATGAGATCATTGACGCCTTCATATTCCCATGCCGACTTCTTAATTGAACTATATAATCCTAATATGGTTCAATAAAAATTAAAGTTAAGAGACGACTGGCTAATTTGCTTCGAACCTATCAAATGATGCATTAGGTTTGTTCTACATCTAAAATTAAATCGGATGGGCAAACCTATACTCATAGAATTCTGGTCTCTTTGTCTATACTCAAAATAAAAAATTATAGATAAGATGTTAATTATAAAATTGAGTCTAGAAATTACATTCATTACGGTTATGAATCCTAAAACTTGGATCGTCTGATTAGATCTATGTAAACTTGACTTGAACACAAATTAGTTTAAAAATTTAGATGCAGCCATTAGAACTTAAAAAGAAATTTGGTCTAGCTAAACATAGTCTCAATGAATGGATTTGCATCTAAGCCTCAATCAGCCCACTGTTAGTCATAATTTACAGCACAACTGCTACGACCGCAGAGAAGGAGGTAAGCTCACCGTCAAGAAATTCACAAACCCGCCAAATTTCACAAGCGAAAAATGACTAAATAGAAAACCGAAAGAAAAGTGAGATGATGCGGATGGTTCGACGAAGCGATTACAACCAACGGTCCAGATTCGTCCTCGACTCTTTTATCTTCCCCTCTCCTTCTCCTTCCTCAAGCCCCCCTCCCCTCCACTCCCTAAGCTCAGACCACCTCCCCCCTC
>JAOXJJ010001008.1:721640-744236 GCA_025769935.1 Phoenix roebelenii | reverse complement strand
CTTGGACTGGGACATGAACTTGGTTAGTCCAAAGCCAGAAGTGAAAAGTCTGAAAACTTGGGAATCAGAGTAATACGAGAATGGATCACATAATGTGAAAAATGATTTATGTATATGAAGTGGTTATATATATTTGTTGTTTGTTGAGCCTTTGAAAAGATGAAATGGCATTTATTTTGATGTTTTGATTATTTTATTATTATTATTGTGTGTGGCTGTTGGGATTCTTACTGGGTTGAAAAAGCTTATACTACACTTACTTTCTTTTTCAGAGGCACTGGATTTGTAGAGACCATTGGGTAGATCGGGAAATGAGATCAGTATGGAGTCTGACTGCTAGATAGTTAGAAGCAGCTTATCTCTTATTGATGAACAATTGAAGATCTTGTAATTGAATCGATTGTTTATTTGGACATGTCGGATTTGTCAATTTGAGTTAATTGATTGGTTGTGGATTTATTGAATTGTTGTTTATCTTAGGCCTTGCATGATCTTTAGGGCACTGCTCTAGGGCTCATGCGGTCGGTCGCGTACCGTACCCGGGTGATGGGTTCGGGATGTGACAAGATCCTTTCTTACCGATACTACCGTCGAAATTCACCTTGAGAAATTCAGAAAGTGGAGGCTCTCATGATACCTGTATGGTCTTGGACGCTACAGAAACGAAAGAGGAGCCTCAGATTTTTCCGGCCATCCAAATGGGCAACGGCGTGGAGGCACGAGAGACCAATGCCTTTTGTTTTTCGGTGCAGCTTTTTTTTTTTGTGTGGTCAAATCAGATTTATTAAATTAATCTAATAAATATATATCTATATAAATCTGAAAATAAAATATTTTAAAAATTTGAAAAAATATCTGATACAGAAGCCAATAGAATACTACCTATATGATTAGCCTTATAACTCGCCATCCAATACTGTTTGCTTTAATAGCTTTGCAGATTTGAAACATTTTACGCACCCACAAACAATAAATGGGAAGGTCACCACCCACATCATTCATTGGTGCCGATGCAAGGGTGTCTCCACTAACGCGCTCGGCTGGTTGATACTGCAAGAATTGGGTTTTTGGTGCAGGCTGTGACATGTATTAATAATGTATTAGTATAATAAGAGGACACGAAGTAAGTTGATAGGCATGATAGGCACTTCTCTTCCGACGAGAAACCCTAGATTCAGACTTCACCGTATGCCGAAAAAATTACCTTAAAAAACATCATATTTGAAAACATTAATAAGAATCTCAAGATTTATTGATTAATTTATCTTTGGCTCATGTCTTTTACTCCACTAGTAAACATGGTCATGCAAATTTTAATTCAGGATGCATGTTATGGGACTTCTGAAATTTTAGACGGCTACAAGGAGGTATCAAGTTGCCAGGCTGAGACCCATTCCATAGATCTATTGTTATTTTCAATATCATAGATTCTATCGTATAATCTCATGTGATCTTCACATAATTCTTAATACGTTTATTTAGACTTTTTCTGAAATCTTTTCTTTGCTGATAAAAAAAATAAAACTTATCAAGAATATTTTTTGCATAGAGAATATGAGACGTAGATTTATACATGGGGTGGTGGCCTTGTGGGCTAGAGGATACTATTATTTCTTAATACATAGTATCTTGCCTACAAGACAGCAGAGTTTGGGGCCTTGACACGTGGAACATATGTGCTTGAATTGGTCGTGTGGCGAATTGGCAACAAATATAATGAGCATTCCAAGAGTTGAGATCAAATGAGCATCATATAGAAGTCGGATTAAATACATTCAGGGAGAGACCGAATGAAGAGAACCCTACTAGAAATCAAATGTGTGAGATAATGGTATGTTGATAGAAGGGTGAATAAAGATACAACAAGAGATTCAATTGAATGTGTAGGATTATAAGCCTGATAGGTGGTATAGGATCTATCGGCTTGACAGGTGGTGCCGAGTCATGATGTAAAGTAGTGGAGATAACTAGTATTAGTTACCATAACTTCCAGGAGTGAAAGTAGACATGGATAGTAATTATAGTGGATAGTTATTTTATTTCAGAACAAATATTAGATTTGTACTCCATAACAAAGATTCTTTGACAATCAATTCAATAAATCTTTATTTTTTATCTTAGTTTAATCTATCTTTTGTTCTAAGAGTATATGCAACTTAGCTTTCTATCGTAGCCTACTATAGTCCAGTGCTACACTTCTACCGTAGCCTAGTGCTATGCCCTTTATCGATTTTCAAATGACTAATATGATGGCGGCGAAAGTTTTTAAAGATTAAGACACTTGGACTTGTGCTACTCTCTATTTTTTCTTCAATTTCCACCACCATCTTTTTGGCTGATCAGACGTTGGTGGTATACTTGCGCATGCTAATCTTATTATTATAGAAGAATTGACGCCTTTCTTCACTGGCCAACCGAATTTTCTGAAATTTCAAATTTTCTAATGCTCATTTGGGATGGAAAAAACGCCAACAAGGGCCCTTAATGATTCTGTTTAATTATGATTAGTTAAAGCATTAGTAAGTACAATAACCCTTTTAGTTGAGTGGTGGGAAATAGGAACACGAAGGTGGAGAAGGTGTCGGCTTGCATAAGTTGGTCCCACCTCTACATATGAAATAAGAGAGAGAGAGAGAGAGAGATCGATCTCCATTTGTAGCTTTTAGGCCTTTCATGTGTTGAGTGGTCCATGGAAAGACGCATTGATGGAAACCCATAACCCCACCATTATCACCATCCATTCCTTCCCATTGCTTCAGCATCCTTCATACGTCCTCTTTCACTCTCAAATTTGCTGTATGACGTAGATCACAAGCAAAGAAATGGGAAAAAAAAAGGTTGTAGTTTTCTAAGTTGTGACGTAGTCATGCACTGGTGCCAAAAATCATGGCCTTTTATTTTTAATAATAAAAAGTAACATCAATCGTCAGCATCATCTGAGCCTTCAGAAGTTTTTATAGGTCTAGAGAGTCCACTTGATGCATAAGAAACATGTATTGCATCAACTGACTGGATAAATCTCCTCAAATTGATCTCGCTCCATTGAACTCAACCACCTTTGTACCAAATTATATCTTTGCAGACAAACTACATTACCATCAGCAAACATTAAAGGGTTGGTATGTTGCAAGGATGGCATCATGCCATTTTTTTTTTCCAGTGCTAGATACGTACTGTCAACTTATCTAGCTTATATGCTTTCCACTTGATCAGAAGATAAGTTAGGTTAGGTGCCTACAAGCATGTCAGTTTCCTGTATCAGCTCAATGTGTGTTCATACTGATCCATTTTTCCATTTCACAATTTTAGTGAACCATTATTTAGTTGTTTATGTATTTTTGAGAATAAGGTTGCTGGGCTTCATCTTTGGGGATAAATTTGAAATATTTTTCTACTCGAGCAGACCGAAATCCCTTCAAAAAATGTCGAAAACCATGTCAAATTATTATTCATCTTGGTTGTATGAATATCCAAACAATATGCAAGTGCATGCACACACATCGACAAGTATTTGGCTTCCAAATAGAAATTTGGAACTTTTAATCTAACATTTGATTATTTGCCATGAGTTAATCATTATAAGAAATTAAGAAGGATGTGTCAAATACCATGTTTAATATGCGCGCACATAGAAGATTTTCTTTGGATGCATGGAATTACTCCTACATTGGCTCGCACTCCATGAACATTTTGTACGAACCAATCCATCTTTGCAACATGCATTGCAAATTATTGATTCTAGACAAGGCAATCTTTTCTTTAATAGGAGGTCTTATTAATTTAATGGCTTAAGATCTAGATGAAAAGAAAAATGAAGATATCTGAGCAAGGAACATGTATTTAGGGGTCAATGAGGTGAGGGAATTTCAATTGGGCCCTACAATGGTGGGGGGAATTAAGTAAGGGGTTAATAAAACAATGAGATGGTTCCAAAGGCATTGCACTACTCACCCATAAAGAAAACATATTCCCCACTAAAAAAGAAGGAGTGAAAATTGCCTTCCATCAATGACAATTATAGGTACTAAGAGATGTGCAGGTTGATGTCGAAATAATGGAGAGCTTTGTTATTCAATTGCTTTCAGGGACTGGCAGGGGGAGGGGTGTCTCCCTTTGTACATCATCTCTTGCCGTGTATGGGGAAGCCATGCCATTATTTTAACTCCCCAAAGCAGACTCCTTTGGCTTGGCTTAGCCCCTATAATAACCATTAAGGGCCCTGAGATTGCTTGGGGAGTAGGGGAACTCCTTTCCCTTTTGTTTATTGGTTGTTTTCACTGGTTCCAAGTTAAGATGTGTTGTCAAAACCCCACTTTAAAAGGAATAATTATTGCTGTTAAAGGCACTAACTCCAGTACCTTTGCAAGTTGTTATATAGTAAACTATCGTCATTGGTGAGAACGCAAATGATAGAAGGCACTTGATTTGCACTCATGGATTAAATATAGTTGATTTGATGGAAACCTGTATGTGTTTCTTATCCTCTGGTGAAACTACAACCCAGCTGAAGAGAAGTAGCTGTTGATGCTTGGTGAAGGCCATGAAGTCTCATGATAGCAGCAACAGGTACTACAAAAACTAACTAATTCAGGTCAAATCAATGGAAACTAGCACTACTTTTTTTTTTGGCCCCTGGAAAGCACTTGCTCTGCTTTAAAAACATGCCATAGGTTTAATGAATCCTCAAAATATCTTGCACAGTGAAAACTTATTATGCAGGGTTTCTGTTCAGTATTTATGTAAGGCTGTACAAACATATATATCTCTACTTTTTAATTGGAGCTCAATTTTTTCTATTTTATACAAGAATGATTAAAACCTGAGAAAGTTGGGATAGATCTCAGTACAAAATATACTATAAATATTTCTTTCACTTTTAATATCTGCTTTCAGGTTTATCAAAATAGAGTTTTAATATTTTTACTAGGTTACCATTTTTGAAGAGTGGTGAAAAAAAAAAAAGTGGTGAAGCACTTCTTTGTAACTGCTCTATTTTTTGCTCCCTGTACATTATTCCAGCTCTAATAACATCTGGGTGGCAGTTTGCCTCCCTTTTTCATAAAAAAAACAAAAAAAAAACTATATTACCATGATCTCATGATAAAATATAAATAAATAACCTTTACAATTCTCTTACCTCCTTATTGCTGTTGCCACTGTTTTAAAAATAGCTTTCTTCACTCATTTTTCCAAAGTTTGAATATATAGTTGCTAGGTTGAGAAAGGAGTTCGAGAAACAATACAAGAAGTGAAAGCAAGAAATGATTAATATTAATTTACATCATTTAAGAAAAACAGGAAACAATTAAAATTATAAAAAATAATTATATATTCAGCATAGAAAGATATAGTTTATAAAATTTAACAAAATATTAAAATCTCTATTATAGCCAATATCCTCCCTCCTCCATCTCCTTAAAAATCTTCAAAAAAATAAAATAAAAAATGAGGCAAGTCCACTGCCGGTGTATTTTCTTTTAAAAAAAAACCGACCATCGAGGTGAATAATTTGGTTTCATGTCTATCAGTAGATAATATAGATTGCTTTCAATTAAAAATAGTTTTATAATTTTCAGGCTTGTAATAAGAGAAAGAAACCATAAGCAATGCTCTCTATGAAAAGATAAGGCACTTGTTTCTCTTATTTTAATTTCTCTCATCCTTGAAATGTAATGGAGGGTATACTAGCTAAACATAATTCTGTTTTTGAGGAAACCAAATTTAATTAAGTTTAAAATATGACTTTTAATTAAGGTCATCATCTTACTTTTTTCCCCATGGACTTTGAATGATGGAACTCAGCTTTTCAATGCTTTTTGATTAGCTTATAAAAACAACCATCCTAAGCAATCCACCAAGGGGAAATGCAAAGTAGGTGAATGTGGGACTCCTCTTGTTGGTAATCTTAGGTTATGAACCATGAATACTATGTGGTCCATTATCTAGGCTTATAGGCTGGTTGCATCATGTCTCATGTAACAAAAGCTCTGCTTCAGCTTAAGTTCCAGCTCCCTAAAGAGGGCAAGATGAAGTTGGTAGCCAACTCCAAGCTGAATTGTAACTATAAATCATGATAGGGACTAATAATAATGGGTGCATCAATCAACTGGAGCACGTAGATCAATATTGACAAATTTCTCTCTCTTTTTCCTCCCCATAGTCTCCAAATTCATTGAGTTCTCCTAAAAATGTTTAAAACCTGGCAAGTATTAAACAAATATATTAATGCCGACGATATTTTTCTTTATTGTTAACATATAATTATGATAAAATTAGTATTTTGAATGTCCAATTATCATGGTAAAAGGAAAAGGAAATTGTTTAAGACTCTGATAGCCACAATTGTGGTGGTCTTTGCTTCCAATTTTGATCCAAGGACTTATGGTAGGAAACTAAGAAAAGCCAAATTTGGAATTTTTCCATTGATTCCCTGATAAGAACAAGAAAACAATAATTTTTCTTTCTCTTTTTTTTTCAGAGAAAAAACAGGCTTTAAATACGAAAATATGGCACATAGAAGTTCCTGCTGGAACAAAGCCAAGCATGACACATGTTGATCAAGGTGGAGGCTCAAGTGCATCGACGTGGGCTCCACCAAATGTGTTTGAGTTCGAATGTGGTCTAAATAGTCCAGAGATGGGCTTTTCTTCTTGGAATAGATAGATAAAAACGACCGAGATGGACTTGGGTGGTGGCTCTATCGGGGAGAAAAAAATTTTCTTATCTCCTTCAACTTGAACCTCTCAAAATAAATTTAAAAAACGGATGAAAAAATTGACGAAACAAAGTTTAGGTCCCTTTTCTTCCATTGACAATTCAAAAATTAATATTTATAGCCTCTATCTATAATAGCAAAGTTTGTTTTTGCACCATTTGGATCAAATTTCTTTTCTAATTAGAATAAAACCAGCTTTCCAAAAGCAGAGATGACTAATAGAAATAAATATGAAAAGACAATCCTACAAGAAGTAGATCTCGACTTTTATGTCAACTATGCTTTATGTCACTTCATTTAGTTCTTTGTGAACTGGAAGATAGCATTTGGGCCTGATTGCTCGCTACACAATTCCTTTAAGGAGTAGAGCTATATCGTATATATCGAAAAGTTTATGATTTTTTTTTAAAAAAAGATCATCTTAATTGGTGTTGTATAACTAAGTTATGGCCTTCAAAACTTTTGTAAGCAATTCGGCTTTTCGATATGGTAGATTTTACTTCTGAATCCTGTCCAACCTTATTCGTAATGACTAAAATAGTTCGTATCGAATCTGATAATTTTTCTAGATCAAATGGAAACAAATAGATATATATGCTTGAAGCGGTGAAACTCCGGGACCTGCTTTGTCCCCTCTAATTGCTGAAGAGGCAATGACTCATGAAATGAGAGCTTCGAGTGGGAACAAACAAAGCCCTCAAGACAAGCTGACTGCTGACAGGAAGTGCTTGGATTCTTCTCTTTTTATATTATTGAGAATAGCCCCAGTCGACCAGCTTGTATGCTCTTCTTCATAAGAACTGTCATTCGAATTCAAAGCCATGGATGCCTTATGCTGTACTTTCTATATTCCTCCTGGAAAGCAATATTGAGCCTTACAAGGAGAGTCAGTGTGCTGTCCATGGCTCAAGTGCCCAATAAGCATATCCAAATGCAGCTGTCTTCGTGCAACTTGTTTGTTAAATTGTGAATGCATATGGAGTTGGATATGAATGATGATTCACACATGCTTAGAGGAATTAAAGATTGCAAGTAGAGTGCAAGCTCGTCAAGTAGAAGGAATCGGAAAACAGTAGCATTGATTAGCGGAAAGCTTACACTAATAACTTCTTTCTATGCTTTATAAGCTACTCCAAGTTCTCTATGAAGTAATGAAAGATCATACTTCTTGTAGTCTCCTACATATTCTTCTAACGTGGAGGAACTCGACGACTAGAAATCATGCTGCAATGCTTATATATAATTATCTTGTGCACGTGTACTAGTTCCTGTCATTAATGTAAGGATCGAATAAGATAAAGGTAGATGCAGTGTACTTAGTATTTGTTTAAGATGCTTAAGAGTGTATCTCTAATTAAGCCTACGTCGATGTTGGTTGGAAGATAGCCTAAGCATAGGCCAGCTCGATACTTATCTGTCTCGGTGCAAGTAGTTCTATAATTTATGGAAATCAGCACATGGGGATTGCAGATAAGCATTTAATCCTGCATGTTTAGGGAAATAGTCCAAAATAATCTGAAGACCGATGCATCTCGAAACACATGTGATGGCCAATATGTTTATCTTCATATTGTCGTAGTGTTGTAGATCTCGCTGCATAGAGCATAATTCTTTGAAGCACTTGCTATAAATGTGGACTGTAACAAGTGGGTTATTGCGAATGGTCAATGTGTTTATCTTAATTGTTCTCAAGTTATGTGTTCCATCTTTATGTTCTAGTTATGTTGTATGTCATGTAGGATTAAGCTGTGATTAAGGGACTAACAAGAACAATTTGACTCATTTGCATTTGGATCAGCTTTGAAATAAAGATCATGGATTCGGCCTAGATCATAATAAGCTCATAGTAAGCTGCATTCAGCCCAATAGGACAAACTATCCAACCCAATCTAGAGAAAAATTAAGGAAATCTGCTAATAAACTACATTTGGACCTAATCAATGCATTTCTTACCAAACTGGCTAGAAACAGGCCGGAGCCCATCTGACTGAACCCAAGCCCAAAAATTTCGGTCGGTAGAAGCCACCATAATTTTGTGGAAGCCTATCTTCAGAAGCTACATGAAGCAACTTTCTTGTCTTTAAGAAAACTAGAAGAAGGGAGGTACATTAAGAAAACATTTTAGCTGGAGAATTATTCCTTGCGAAACTTGAAAATTTGATGTGGTGACAATTGTGAAAGAAACTATTTAGTCATTGGTTGTTAGGGCACTTAGTATTGGATATTAAGTCCAAATTCTTGAATTCTATCATTAGACTCTGAGGTTCATGTGGCGACAATTTGATGTGTAAGAGAGTAGAAAATTCTCCTCAAAATATAAATCGGCTTATTCATATTTCTTCGAAGACAAAGTTATGCAAGGGATGAACGCACAAAACTTTATTAATTTTTGATCGAACAATGCTATCCCTTGCCACTATGTTCGCTACTTTTATTCATCATTTCATGCAACCGGTAATGTAGCCCCTTATGCTTCAGCAACCCCTCATGGATCATATCAAACCTCAATTCCTCCTTGCCATGTCCCACAGTGAATAGAAAATAGAAGGGTGAGTAAAGTGTTGTGGCATAGCATTACCCTTTTCAATAAGTTATGCAATTGAGACATGGGTTGGACTGGGCCACCAGCACCCCTAGCCTAAAGCCTTTCCTAGCCTGTAGAAGAAGTTAGTACGCCCAAAATTGTTTAGGCCATGCAACAAGGATTAGGCTGCGCTTAGTTCTTTTTATTTCACTAGTTATTAAATGGTTCATTCAATGATCTGGATGATCTAGTGTTGCCCTTATTTCTATTACATAGAATGACTAGTTTTTTAGTTAAGGCACAAGTTAATCAAATTTATGCTGGTGAACAAAATCACACATGTCATGGTTACCTTCTTTTAGGCAACCTGACGTCAAGAATGAGTTATACTTAGGTGGCTTATCTCTATCTTTCTTTAGTGGATTTCTCAGGAGTTAGCCTTTATAATTTATGTCCTTTACCTCCTCATGGATTGATCACTTGGGGATGCAAGGAAACCTAGTTTTACTTGGTGAATTTTTTTTTGATGGGAAGGAGTCCAAGGAGCTATGAGGTACATAAGACACTCAATTTATTAACAGAAAAGTATATACATTAATGTAAAGGAAGGATTAGTATAGAGGAGAAAAGGAGTCTGAAAAAAAGGAAATACAAGATCTGTATATGAAAAAGACAGTAACTGATGAAGTGAAAATAGAAACCTCTGAACTAAAGGGGAGAAAAGATTAGTGTATGTAAATTCCCATGTATGATAAGGTTGCATGAAGCTCAGCGACAAAAGACTAATAGATCATCATAACATAGAGTAAGAAATGTTGATTCCATCATTGCAAAATGTAGCCAAAAGGAACAACAGAATCTGAGTAGAGACGCAGCAGAAAGTCCAACCGTGGTACCGGAAAATCCCATCCTACTTAGAGATGGACAGCAAAATAGAACCCATGACGGATAAAATAAAAGAGAACAGATTCCATCATAGCAAACAGTACAGGGGTTCAAGCAGAATTTGTTCCATCACAGGTCTATAGGGAGGCAGCAAAAAATCCGTACCAATGATAGAATCTGTAACGATTGTGCAGGCGTGTATTTAGTCTTACATTACATATTCACTAGATAGATCTTGAGTATTTATATAGGATCAAGAAAACGTAAAGAATACATTCTAGCTAGTCTTTTTGAGTATGCTCCTGAGTTGTTACAAATGATATAGAAACAGATCTGGCTCATAATCTATGTGGACTATGGGACATTGCAGCACGGATTTATTGGGGCAGACCATGGGCCGGTCATGGTGCTTGTGATTCGATTTAAATGGATTTGAACCTTTAGCCTATGTCAAGGCTTAAATGGGGGAGTATGTGAGGATCCATATGGATGTATGTTTAGTCCCACCTCGGTTATTCATTGGGTAAATTTTGGGTCTTTATATAGGATCAAGAAATCAAAATAATAACTTGCTGGCTAGCCATTTTGGATGATGTCCTGGGTTGTTACAGAATCCCTCAACATGTTTCTACACCTTACCAAAAGCTGGAAGAGTCTTATGGTTGCACAAAATGGACCAATCATTGAAGGGGGTCAAACTTCTAAATGCAGCAGCTTCAGAAGAGCGATTCTTGTTAATAAAGATTTGTTTGTTTCTTTTTAGACCAAATGCTCCATACTAGAGAAGCGATCATCATGAATATTGGCATCTGCAAATTATTGGAGAAGTTGAGCTTTAACCATTTAGAGCACAAAGATTGAAGACTTCCAGCAGAAGGAAGAGCACCCAGCAAAGGACAGAAAGAGTTCCAAATAGATGCTGCAAATAGGCAGTTGATAAATAAATACGAAACGTTTTCAGTGGGGTCACCGCAAAGGACACAACTACCCAAATAAGAATTGATTTTCCTAAGGAGACAGCCTTTGGTATCGAGTTTGTCATGCAGAGAAAGTCACAAAAAACTATTTGAATTTAGAAGGAATGCAGAGTTTCTAAATAGACTTTGCCAGGTTCATTTAACTCCTCTAGAATTGAGGAAGTGGTACATGGCAGAAGCTGAAAAAGATCTGGTATCATCTAGAAGTGAAAGGAGTTTGTTTTGATCTAGACAGAGGACGAACCCATTTAAAAAAGAGAACAGAGCTGGATTGCCTGAAGCTGTGCTTCTTGAGACAAGTGAGAATGACATCTGAAATTCTAAGACAGGTTTCCGGAATTAAAGAACCAGGAGACTAACTTTCTGCGACAGCTGCAATATAGGTCAGGAAATAAAGATTTGAGAGGAGTCAATCATTTGTCTTTCCAAAAAAGAATGCTAAGTCTATTGCCCGTAATGAGTTTAGTTTTGCTCCAAAGAGGTGGCAAGCTATGAATTATATATTTCTATAGAGGAGAACATCTCCTACCAGGTTTCCAGTAATCATCAAGTTCCATTGTTTTGAAGTGAATCTCGACCAGAAGATGTCTCCAAGGGCTTGATTCCTTTTTCAAGAATCTCCAGCTCCATTTAGAAAGGAGGGCTTGATTAAAATCCTTGAGATCTTTGGTTCCAAGTCCTCCCTCTTCCTTAGAGTGATAGACCTTGTTCTAGCTAATTTTGCAAGAAATACCCTTGATATAAGCGGCTCGAGCCGAATCAACTACAAATTCATGCAATAGCCTTCGATAAGATTTTTATACTACTATTTATAAGGCTAATTGGTCTGACATCAGCCGGGGTATTCACAGCCTCTTTTTTAGGGATCAAAGTAAGGAGGGCATAATTAAGTTACGAAAGATCCACATTTTGAGTATATATATATATATACCACTGTTGGAAAAAAAAAAAACAAACAAAGATAGCCGGACAAACTAGGTTCCAGAAACGTTGAAAGAATATCATAGTAAAACCATCCGGTCCTGGCCTTTATCACCCTTAAAGCTGAAGATGTCAATAGGAAAAAAGTCGGATTCTTGAAGATGTCTTTGAAATAAGATGAAAGAGCCTTGAGGATAACTTCTGAGTCATTAAAAGACTGAAGGTCCCAATCGATGCAAGGGATCCAATTGATTTTCTGGTGATAATTGGCAATTTTGTGAAAGAAATAGAGTCATTTTCCGCTTAAAAATGAACCCAAATAGAAGGTCCATGCCATGGCTAAACAAATGAGTTCGTCCAAATCATTTTGGTTACCCCATTTCATTTGACTGGCACGAGCCAACTTATACTTATTCCAGCTATAACAACTATCATAATCTTTTTTCTTTGGTCTACATATATAATTTGTACTAAAAAAGCTAGAGTTCCTGCCTCACAACCAAATGCATGAAATAATACGAATACAAGTACACAGTACAAGAAAGGGACTGTTACTGCACTACTCTACATACAGTGTTGCAC
This sequence comes from Phoenix roebelenii, assembly GCA_025769935.1. Taxonomy (NCBI): domain Eukaryota; kingdom Viridiplantae; phylum Streptophyta; class Magnoliopsida; order Arecales; family Arecaceae; genus Phoenix; species Phoenix roebelenii. Next base: position 731,632 of record JAOXJJ010001008.1, on the reverse strand, counting down.
CACCTTGTTTCCAAGCAGAGAGCGGATGGATACCAGAAGGAGATAAGCAAGGCCTGATTAAAGAGATGAGGATAAAGAAAGAAGAGAGAGCGAGAGAGAGGAGATGCTGTTTGCTTACAAGCCCAAGGCACCAAGAGGGGTCTTCCCCTGGCCAGCCTCGAAGTAGAAGATAAGCATGGCTACCATGGCAATCCTTGCATGCTTGATCTCTGCCACCTTGAGCCTCTCGAGCTTCTCGACATCCGGGATGTAGACGCCATCCTTGATGGTGCCCGCGAGGCACAAGGGGTCGAAGAACTTGCCGCCGGGGTAGCCCTGGTCGCCGGTGGCGTTGGCGAAGTTCTCGGCGGTGCGAGACCAGGGGGTGGCCCACTCGACGGACTGGGACTCCGGGTTGAAGAAGTCGACCCAGCGCTTGGACTCGACCCAGCCCATCAGGAGGAGCTGGGTGCCAAGGAGGGTGCCGAAGGAGAAGGGGGCGAGGGCGCCGGGGTCGGCGCCGGCCTTGAACCAGGGGACGCCGCTCCAGGCCTGGCCGACGAAGATGCCCACCACGGCGATCATGGCCCACCGCCCGTGGATCAGCTCTGCCTCCCGGTACCACCTGAGGAACGCCGGGTCCTTCCCCAGTCCCAGTGGGTCGAATCCGTAGTCACCCGGCAGCCTGCATGCATGCATTCATACTTCTGAGTTTTAGCTCCAAATCATCAAACCATTGGTTGGGAAATTTTCAGCATCTTTATTCTCCTTTTTTTTTTTTTTGCTTGTTGCTTGCTTGTTTTTTCTCTTTCCTCTTTTCTCCGGAAAGAAAAGGGAAAGCTGGGGATGAAACTAGAAACGGAATAAGTTATAGAATAGGTTGCTGAAAATGCTTAATTTGATAGATGATAATTATTTCTTTCCTATCAAATCTTTCACAGATCAAAAATTTAATAATGCATATATATTAAAATTGAAACATATCGCTAGCTAAATACTTGAAATCAAAACACATCTCCAGCTAATTATCCTTCACAAGACTGGATAACAATTGTAAGCATGGATACAAAGGGATCACAGCACTTACGAGCCATCGAGCCACTCAGGGTCGATGACGTTGCCACCACCCTTGACGAAAGGTATCCATGACTTCTTAGGTGCGGCGGCGGCGACGACAAGCAACCTCCGGGATGCACCGGTGACTGCAGACTTGCCACCAATGGCAGCATTCAAAAGAGTGCGGCCAGCCCTCGAGCCAGAGAGAAATGGAGTGGATAGGCCCTGGACAACTACAGCAGAGGTGGAAGCCATTGCCGTTGCTCTTCTTCTATTAGTAACAAACCCTCGAACAGAGGAGTGAGTTTTTCTTTTCTTTTCTTTTTCCTGGTTGTTAGGCCTCAGCGATCTCTCTCCCTCTCCCCCTCTCTCGCTGGTGGGTGGTATGGTTGTTATACTGTAGTGTGATTTGGGAAATGGGAGGTATCCTCAAAATCTTGGGAAAATCTTGGGAAATCTGGGAGAACAAGGAGGATAGATTGCTGACCAATGGGAAGAAGTTCTCGATCCACTTCTTCTGCTATCTGCCTTACACGTGGATAGTGTCATGGCCGCTAACCGAGCGATTTTATTAGGTATGTTCCGAAGAAGTCGTTCGTTTGTTTTCCCACTAGGTTAGATGGGAAATATCCATAATGCAAGTGGGCTGTTTGGCCCATTGGGTCGAATTGAATCTTAATAAAGCACGAGCATGGAGAAGTGGCATGGAAAAGGCTTCGAACTTTCCCAAGTAAATTTATTTGAATCGAAACTCATATAAAACTTATATAAAACTGAATTAAATTATTGAAATTAGCAGATAGTGAATTCTGAATTTCCAACCAAAATCCATGCAAACTGGCTCAGCCATTTATCAATAAATGCATAAATCTAGTAATGAATGAAAAAATAAAAATCATTGGACCATAAGTTCTTTACTTAATCTTCCTGGTAGTTCGGGCTACCATATATCTCCATAAAAGAAACAATGAGAAGTAATTTGCACGCTGGAAGAATCTAAACAAAAGAAACACTGTATGCTGACATCCTTGCTGCTACTACTGGACTAATACTCACTACAAAGCTAATGACAAACATCCCCAGTCACTGAAATGTCCCAACTCATATAAAACAGGAGCCAACAAAAAACAACCTAAAGCTCCAAGTACGAGAATGCAGCAGCAGCAACCAAAGCAATCATAGCCGTCATAATGGAGATTGGGAGCCTCCGAGCAGTGGAGGACTCATCTTCTGTCTGTGACTCTACTGGAGTTGGGGCTGGCAGCGGCGATGGTCCGTCTGGTATGGTTGGAACCACCGATGGCGCAGGTGGTGCCGACGACTTAGGCGGTGAAGCTGGAGAAGGTGTTGGCGGCACAGCCGGAGAGGGTGATGGCGGTGATTTTGGTGCCGAAGGCGGCGATGGAGTTGGTTTCGATGGTGATGGCGGTGGTGGTGGTGTCGGAGTTGATTTGGGTGGCGAGGGTGGTGCGGGCGATGGCTTTGGAGATGGAGCTGAATTCAAATATAAAAAATCCAACAAAATTAAGCAGGAGTTATTCAGAGAATATTGTGAGCAATAGCAGTTTATAATCAAAATCAAATGTGACATTGTTGTAAGTAGTTCAAAGAAAGAAACCTTAATTTTGTTATTGATTATATAGTCAATACATGCATGACTTGAATTTCCATATAGTATATAAAAAGGCAAAAAAATTGAAAGCAACATAGAATAATGTATGGTAGCAAAAAAATATTGCATAGATTAGGTGCTTAAATGTAATCAAGTACATACCAGGGCCTGGGACACTTGGAGGTGGAGTTGTAACTGAAACAACAAATAGAATCAGAAGGTATCAATCAAACCAAAAAATTAAAATGTTTTTAAAGAATAGCAAAACAATGAAGAAGGATATATAGTAGATGAATAAACAATTTAATAAAAGACGTCGGCGAATTATTAGAAAATGAAGACTTTATAAACTTGAAGTTTTTTTAATATTAATGGATTTCTTTATCAGGAGAAATCACTTGCTCATGTTAATGATATTCAAAGTGGTCATTACCGACAAGGCTCCAACCCCTAACAAAATCGATCTTCCATTCTTCTTGTTCATCCGAGGAACATACAGGTATCACCTTACAGAAGGATTCTTCATATCCAAATGTTCAAATCTAAAAATCTAAACAGTAGATAGATCATAACACATCATATTACAACACCAAGTGAAAACAGATCGAAAAGATTATTCTGATCGAGGAGAAAAGTTTCATAAAGTACAGAGTTCTCAAACATTAACAATTCTCCCTGCAATGACCCTAAAAATGCTTGTCAGGAGGCAACCAACACCCTTCACAGGGTAAATATTCCATTCTATCGCATGTCTTTAGTTATTTCTCTGATAATAATATTGCACCACGTACCATTGAATCGAAAAGAAGAGGGTTCACCTAGTCATCGTGCTGTCTTATATTTAAAAAATCTACTGTAAAACTCCTAATCTTCCTTAGTTACAATAAAGAAAAAAATGTAAATAGATAATTACTATAGTGGTATATACACATATAAACGAACACTGCACTAAACTGTGTCACAACCATAAAATATCAGGAATTTAGATTCAGATCAAACAATCATGATAATAAAACTCACGTATCTAGATTCAAATTAACGAGTTGCGATCATGAAACATAGGTAACATACCACCACAATCTCCTACCGAGACTTTGATCGAACAAGCCGCGGGTAGACCGGCAGCCCTTTTCATGTCAAGTTCAACACCCATGTTCATCGCTTCCTGAAGGGCAGCACAGAGACATGTCGGGCTTGTGTTCACGACACTCGACACACCTTGGCAGCACTCTTCGTCAGGCCGGCTCTGCTTGCTCTCCTCGCTCACGTATGATATGCAGTCCATCATGTCCATGACGACACTATCGCAGTTGACAGACGACGGCGGAGGCGAAGAGGAGGCGGCGGCCGAGAGGGCCAAGGTGGCGAGGAGAGAGAGCACCCACATGAGCCTAGCCATTGTGGTGGTGTTGGCGGTGGACGAGAGGAAGAGAAGGGAGGGACGGGGAGATGTGATAAGAGGATTGGGTTTTAGGGATGCTTAGGATGAAGTATTTATAAGCAGGAGGGAAGGATCAAGGATACTAACAGTATTAGGTGCTAAAGAGTTTAAATGTGTTTGGGACTCTATGTTGGAGTTTATCTTCTGTTATCTAATCTAGTGGAGTTTATCTTCTTTTACCTAATCTAGTATCAGCTTAACTGTATAAATCATATATGGGGTCTTTCGTTTTTGGATTGAGTCTATCTGCGTTTGGTTACATTTGACGACGTTCAAACTTCAAATCAAGAGGGAAAATCTGAACAGGTTATGATCTTCCGAAGCCGTCTTGGGTGGATGGTGCATGCATGCCAGCAAAACTCGCTGCTTGCTTGTTTACTAAAGTTGAACATAGGGCTGAAAATCAGATTATCTCCGTCCGTACTTATTTTTCGTATTCGATTAGAATCGGATTCGGATAGTCAAAATCGATCCAGCTTTGGATCCACCTAATTTTTCTGGCCTTGGATCGAGATATTTATATAGAAAGGATAAGTGAAAAAAAGAAGTTTAAGTTAAATCAGAAAAATAATTAAGTGATTAACTAAATCTAAACTAAAAGAAATTTAGATATCGGATGACTATCATTTAAGACAATAATCCAAATACAGAATACTTGATTTAAAAAAAACTCCTTCGAATCATCCTGCATGCCTGAAAGACTCAAACCTCTCGTTCGTACGTTTCGTTTCTCTTTCCTCTTCATCATCTTCAAGCAACCAGAATTTCAAAAATCATGTTTATTTCTTAATTTTCACTAGTGATTGCAACCGGTGACAGCAGTAAGATGTCTTGGAGGCACTATACATCCCATCTACTTCGATAACGAGCAATTTTGAGTAGTATATCTTTATGAAATTGTTAGTTTTTATTATTATTAAAATTATAATTTTATGATCATTTTTATTCCGATTTATATTTTCATTCGGATAAAAAAATATAGATATATTTAATATTCAGTTTGTATCCATTTGTAACAAATATGGATATGTTTAATATTTGATTCCTATTCATATTCATTTAGAATATATATGGATATTAATTTTGATATCCGTTTAATATCTATATCCATAATTATATTCCTTGGAAAATATGGACATATCTAATTTACTAACTAATTTAGAATAGATGCAAATTTCATGGATGGGTTTAACTCCATTGCCACTGCTGGCTACCAGGAATATGGATTTCAGCTAATGGATGACATCTGCATTGCTTTGAGATATGAGCACGTTATATGCAAGAAAAAGAGTTGAGCAAAGCCTACTGATACTATTATTAATAAAAATAAACTTTTATTTATTTATTTATTTTTTCGAACAACAGGATGATGCGAACCGGATCTCCTCCAAGAGCAAGTCATTGGGAGGGAGATACAAATAGTTGGCTGTCATCTCTACTGCTATAAAGTCGGTGCTTTAGATTCTAGTCCACTTTGACTGTTCAGCTTCTTCCATTCCAAATATAATTATAATAACATCATTGTACTCTTCTAGCTCTTGGCATGATTTCTACTCAGTGAACGCTTGGGATTCGACCCGAGTCCGAGAATTGGACTTCAATTCTAATATAATTTTTCTATTCAATATTGGTCCGTTTTTATTCCTTTTTTTTTTTTGCTAAAGAAAAAGAGGAAGAGAGCAGGAAGGGACAAGCCCACCCCCACTGGGTCCCCATCCCGCCACGAGAATGCTCGATGCGGACAGAAATGACCGTGTGTTGGGCATCCCGGCCGGTTTTACTCATACCCTCCCCACCCGTGGGTCGGCTCGGTTACCCGACCCAACCCTCCGTGTGAGTACGTCACACCCAGGCTACCAGCCGACCAGTAGCGCTTCCAGACCCCGTGTCCAGACGTGGGGCATCCGGTCCCCAAATTTAATCGACGTCCGCACGTTTCGAACCTAGAACTACTTGGTTGGAAGCAAACGCCCCGTTTCAATTGAGCTATCATGACAAACAAGGTTGCAAGCATTTGGTGGATCCAGCAGAAATCTATGACAACGAGAAACAAATATCTTCTCTTTCGCTTATTTTGCTTTATACGATTCCTCGTATGCTAGGAGACTCAGACTCCTGAAGCATTTTTCTTCATTAAATGGGTTGTTTGTGACCTCAAAATGGTTATTGGTGGAAAATAAAGAAGCTTCAGACCCTAGCCATTTGGTATCACTTGTTGTCCTTTTTTTATTTTTAAAATAAAAATATAAAATTCGATTTTTTTCTTACTAAATATGCTCCCTTATTATTATTTTTTCTTGTGGAAATGGAAAACAACAATGTTTGCCAAACACATTTACATGCTCAGAAATTTAGACAAAAATAGAACATAAAATTTCTATTTTTAAAATTTTTGAAAAAAGTGACAAGTACTTTATTATTATTATTATTATTGATATAATGGTAACTTATATGATACGTGCATGAGTGCATCCATAAGAGTAAAAAAAAAAAAAATCGAAAGAGTGGGGAGCAGACACCATATTAGTACTTTCATTTGTTCCTCGCCCGCCTGGTGTTTAGGACTGAGGGTTTTAAGTTCTTTTGTACTTCCTATTCTTGGCATGGTCACGAACTCAGCATTTTGAAAAAAAATTGGCTAAGGTTAAGAATCAAAAATATTTGGAGAAAACAGAGAATAATCGCTAAAGCTTAAAATGAACCCAGCGTAAAACAAATAAAATAGAAGGAATGAGTGTAACATCACCGATATACTATCACTTGAATGAGTTAAAATGAACGCAGAGTAGACCAAATAAAATAGGTGGAATGAATGTAGCATCACCAAGATACTATTACTTGAATGAGTTCAAAACAAGGATTGGCAAGTTATGAAGAGGAAATATTATAGAAAATAATTGCTAAAGCTTAAAATCAACTCAAAGCAAAACAAATAAAATAGGAGAAATAAATATGACACCCCCAATATACTATTACCTGAATAAGTTAAAAACAAGGATTGCAAAGTCATTGACAGTGAATAATAGCAATAGCACTGTCACATCAACAATAGAAATACCATTAGTTTATATACTTTTAATAAGCTGGGAAAAATCATATATACAAACATTTCTTTTAAAATTTGAGTGCTAAATATATGCTAAGTGTTTCCTTAATTAATTCAATTTCATATACAAATCTGACTCCAATAGCCCAAGGCAAACCCCAAACCAGATATTCCCCACACTGAAGGAAAATAGAATTTTGCAGCTGTGATCTATGTCGATGTTAGAAAGAAGAGTCGGCAATATTTGATTTTTTTTTTTCTGTAGTGCCATATGGTGAATGTTGGAACTAATTCTACCAGACATTAGTATTTAGTACAAATTTTATTAATGATTTTATTTTCTTGTTAACTAATTTGGCCCACTCACTTCCTATATAATTATCATACTTAGCCAAATCTGATCCCCTCTAATAATAATAATAATAATAAATGAAACCAACTTCCCCTTTTATATTTTGGGTTGGGAGAACAGTCTCTGGTGACAATCCAAGGAAAGAAGTGCCCCTGCATGACCTTGCAACACATCAGTGGAAAAGCCCAAGAACCAATCCACCGTAATATATGTGGCGGAGGCCAAGTGAGAATTCCATTTAACTACCAGGTTCCATCTGGATTTCATCCACATGAAAACTCTAAACATTTTCTACCTTCTTGGAAGGGAATAACCTTCTATCTCCTGACCTAGGATACTCTCAGGTGCGATCCGCACACCGCAGAATGCTGTGCAGTGCTTGATAGCTGACATCAAGAGATGGACAGCTATCAACAGCGATGCACCATGTATGGCACATAAGGCCATTTTGTTTTATAGCTATCCATCTTTTGATGGTGACTATCGAGCACCTTGGGGCGCAAAATTTCTAGTTGCAAAGTACCACCAATCATAGAGAGCAAGATAGGTAAATATCAGATGACTCCAGGGAAGAACAACAAACCAAAAGAGAGCAAGACATGCATCACATACCTATAACACAATGCTCCATGGGCTGAGCAAAAACCCTGCAGAGAGATGTTAGCCTGAGAGCCCTTGTCATGTTGATAGGGATACCAAACCTTGACCCATCCTTGAGGACCTCACACAAGCACCCTATGCTCTGGCCTGCAACAGCCCCAAGGCCAGTGCAACAGGCTTTTCCTGGTTTTTCCACCATGGACGCATCCTCCACAAACTCCAAACAATCAGCGAACGAAAAGAATGCGCCAGAACAATTCAGTGCTGATGAAGCTGATGAACCATCACCTTTGATTACTTGAAACCAGAGGGCCATGAACAAAACGACCAATTCTTTTGGCCTAGCAGCCATTGAAGAATTAAGAGTACCTCGGAAGATGAACAGATGACAAAACTGCTAACCTTTCATATACTTTGATGCAGATGATTATTGTTTGTAACTCCTAAATTTGATGCTTAAATGGTGGCTCATTTATAGCATCCATTAGGAAGACAAAAGGGTGCAAAGCCTCCAAAACTAATGATATGATCACAAAGAAGAGTCATGTGCATAACTTTAATGCATAAATACAGGACGGAACAATTAAGATGGTGAAGTTAGAATGCAAGTAAGTTTGTTATTATCTGATTAAAATGTCTAACCCCTAGGACCAACTTAGAGCCGAAATTAGAACTCATGTGATCGTAGTTGCAGACCTCATTTACGGATTACTTTAAATCCCAGTCTATTAATATTAACTCATCAAAAACGAGTATAAGATACTTTGACCAATATGATTCGACTCAATTTGGACTATACTAACAAACAGATCGAGCTTTGGTTCGATCGTCTAACCAGTTCATGCTAGGTTTGACTCCAACCAAATCGAATAGCTAGCACTATGAGTGGAACTAAGGAAATTAGTATTTCTCATGTGCATTGCATATTTTTTATTAAAATATTCGATGGATGAATGTGATTCCACCAAACAGAATTGTTTGCTTATATAATCCATGCTTGCTCTTAAACATTCTTTCTCTCTCTGTAATTTTATATAATGGAGATGTTCATTTTTCTAATGAGAATGGTGTGCTTGTAAAAGAAAGGGACATATTCAAAAGTGGACTTGAAAAATATTTTTCATGACTAACATACGGATGGGGATGTGAGGGCTACACATATAGTAGCTAGCATTATAAGGTAGTGTTGTTTTACATGCCATGTCTATTACTTGATTAAGATATGGAAGGTGGTGTATCTTTTGATGCTACCCATGGGTCACATGTACTGCTTTTTGAGAGTTCGTGGATTCAAGGTCTTTGCTTGTGAGGATCCGTGCGGACATATGTTTAGTCTCATATTGGTTATTCACTAGATAGATTTTAGGTATTTATACATAATCAAAAAATCTAATTAACCTTCTGGCTAGTTTTTTTGGGTTAGGTCTTGAATTGTTATAAATAGTCTCAGAGCAGATCTATCCCATAGCTTATATGGACTAGGGGACACTAAAGCGTTGATTTCTTGGAGCTGACCACGGGCTGATTGTGGTGCTTGTGATTAGATTTGAATGGATTTGAACCCTTAGTCTGACGAGGACGTCAGAACTTAAACGGAGGGAGTATGTGAGGACTCATACTCCCATATTGGTTATTCGCTGGGTAAATTTGAGTACTTATACAGGATCAAAGAATCCAAATAATATCTTTCGGTTAGTCTTCTTAGATGAGGTCTTGAATTGTTATAGTACCAAAAGAGTAGAGATGGGCATTGGACTGGGCCGCCCATGGCCCGGCTCGGCCCGGCACGAAGCGGGCCGTGCCTGGCACGACCCGATTGCTACAGTAATGGGTCGTGCCTAGCACGGTCCATAAAAGGGGGCCGGGCTGGGTTACGAATTCCTGGCCCGCGGGCCGAGCCCGGCCC
>JAOXJJ010001008.1:707214-721540 GCA_025769935.1 Phoenix roebelenii | reverse complement strand
GGCACGGCCCGCCACCCCGCGGGCCTAGGGCCGGGCCGGGCTTAGCTTTTAGGCTAAGCGGGCCGTGCCTGGCACGGTCCGTTTAGTAACAGGGCCGGGCCAGGCACGGCCCGTTTAATCTTGGGCCCGGTGGGCCCGATGCCCATCTCTAAAAGAGTACTTAAGGAGGCCTCACTGTTTCCCAATGGTGGGTTCTTAAATAAGTGTCACTTATGAGCGGCCCAATGGCTCTATTCTGACGAGGAGCTCATGGCACCGGCACTTGTTCCAAGGCTAGAATGACGAGGAACTGCTTACGTGATGGAATCGAGTAGTTAGGCCATCAGTATAAGGAGCTAGGAGCCAAGGTAAATCCTTGAGAAATGGGACGGGTGTGTGGCTTGCAAAGTAGAAGACGACTCAAGTCGGATATCCTGAAGTGGTGCAAATTGGATAGCTTGTATCACTTTGGTATGTCTATTTTGGTGCTCTTGGACCATGACATTTATGCATTGTCTTTCATTAGAATCTTAAAGCGATATCTACCCATTAGTATCGTAGTGTCACGGCAAGTGTGAAGATTGCCGGCTTAATTTACGACGTATATGACCAAAATAATTGAGAGACTTCAACCGTTGATTGTTTGGTTTGGACTGCTGGCGTATCATCGTAAGTTACGATCTCAATGTAGGATGTATTATGATATGGGCAAGATGCAATTTGTCATTCCAAAAGATGACCAGATGATTCCTTTTGCCTTAGGAGTTACCATAAGTAATTTGAGAGGGTTGTTACAATGGTCTTATCATTTTGATGCTTCTGGGTTCGAGTCTTGAATGGTGTATTATCAAGTATTTGCGTTTGAATAACCTTTTCTTCTTTTAAAATAAAGAATTGTACGTAGACTTGCTCAAGCGAAAATTCAGACTACTTTATATACATTTTTTCTTTTTTTTTTTTTTGAGGAAAGGATGAGCAAAGGTTCTCCACCTGCTATATTACGCTAAGAAAGATAACACAGGGACAGAGGGGAAAAAGAAACCAAGAATTACAAGCAAGATTTAAGAGAAAAGAACGAGAAGAGATACAATCTTGTTGAAGAAGGGAGTGTATTTGTTAGAAAGAAGGGGTTGCCAAGAGAGGAAGAGCTGCAGTATATCTTTTTCTAAGAATTGGGAAGAGGATTAGGAACCCTCCCACTTTGGAACTTTATTAAAGAAGGAATCTATGATTAAGAGAAAGAAACGAAAGAGAGAAATGTAATGAAACATAACATAACATAACATAATAGAATAAAGGAACAAACGACCCAACAAATGCTAAAAAAAAAAAAAAAAAAAAATTCTCGAACACCTCCATACATGCCTTAGAGATCTTACTGGAGTGATGCAAGTAAAGAATCCTACAAGATTTCTCATCTCACACGAGATCAAAGTAGCACAGCAGAAGACAAATTAAAAGTAATAGATTAAAAATTCTAAACCGAATCCAACCTATACTTCTCCAACTATTAAAAGCAATAGAAAGCTCAAAAACTAGAAGTTCGCAAGTAACTAGGAATTTAAAACAACCAGAAGAAACTAAAAAATTGAAATCAAAAAGTTTTTTTTTTAAGATCAGAAAAAAGAAATTCTAATCCTATTAACATTCAAAACCCAACCTAACAAGAAAGACTCACTCTAATTTCAAATCTGGTTGAATCAGATTTAGAGTCAGAGTTTAAAAGAAAATCTTTTTTTCCCTTTTATTTTTTAGATTTTAAATTAAAAAAAATACTAAATATGATACAGGCCAGAGGTCCTATAGGATTCAGGCAGGATTCAAACCCGGGTCATTGGCTATCGTAACCTAATGACTTTACCAACTGCATTAATCCGCAATTAGGTCATTGAGCAGTTTGCATTGTTTGACACCTAACTTAGATAAGTTATGCAAACCTTGCTTTCCATTTTCAAGAAAAAAAGGAAGGATGAACGTAATTACATATCATACTTATATTAAAATTTTCTCCCAGAAAAGTATTATCAATTTGGTGGGTGACATGGAGAGTCCCAGCCAACACAGCATATGGCTCCTACAGAATTCTCTTTACTCACCAAATACAGAGCCAGAGAGAACAGAACAATACAGGCAAATCATAAATGTACAGGCAAATAAATAAAATTAAAGACTGAAGAAAAATGAAAAGCTTCCTCATATTTTACCTATATCCAAATTTCTTCTTTCTAATGCGTTCGGCAGACCTGGCCTCCAGTTCATTGAGCTGGTTAATCCACACTTCTTTGGGAAATATGGTTCTCCCTGCTCCTCTGAATTCTTGCTCATCTCCCACTTCAACCAAGCCCAGCTGACGATCATATTTCTCACGTAAAACTGGATCGGACAGAGTCTCATAAGCCCTTTGGAGCTCTATAAACATTTGCGTGGACTCCTCTCCCTCTGAAGGTGGACAAACATCAGGGTGATAGCGAAGAACCATGCGTCTGTAAGCTCTCTTGATTGCCTCGACACCCACATTCTTCGAATCGAGTGCTAAAACTTTATAGTAGTTGACCTCCTTTCCCAAGCTCAATTGGATAGCTTTGCATGCAATGGTGCAGCTCTTGTGATTCCTCCTTACAGGAAAGGTTGCATAAAGCTTTCCTGTATTAAGGCCAGACACAACTGAAGGATCCATAGGAAGGAGTTTGAGAATGGTGCATGACTTGGTGAAAAGAACATTCAAGGGAATTCTGATGGGAGACTAATGAGTCCGTAAATAGAGTTCTTAAGAGTGGAAGTTGTGCTCTTTGTTTTTATTGGGTGAGTTCAGCGGTCAATTTTTATTAAATATCTAGGATTGCCATAACCTAATTTCAAGGGTTTGATTCATCGACTTTGAATTGGTCATGTTGTCGTTGATGGTTATTTGGCTCTTTCCTGTTGTCCCTTTTACAATTGAATTCGATCTCCATCTTAAACTATTCCACCAAATCTAAATCAAAAGGAATCATCAATCATCCAAATAAAACATAAGACTTGTATACACAAATAAATATATACCAAAAGTGGACCTCATTGCTATCTAATCTCAAATATGATTTTTTTATAATAGAATTTAAGGTTGTCAATGTCTTACTCTCTGTTTTATATCATAGATTTGGCATGTTGCATCAAAAAAAAAAAAAAAAAAGAAGCCTAGTGCACCAAAATTGTCAGATACACACAATCTTGTTCTTACGTGAGGGGAGATTATTTCTATCTTTCGAATCCATGAATCCATGACATCCAAATCACGATAGAACAACCTCACTGTTGCGCTAAGGTTCATCCTTATTTAGTCTATTGTGTCGATGTAGTAATATATTAGTATTAAAAGAAGCATGTGCTTGCCGGCCAAATCCTTCTTAAACTACGAAATCAATTATTAAATTTTCCTTGGACCTGTGTTTAGTTAGGGTAGATTAAACTACTCATGGAAGAAACTTCAGTTTGCAGCAATTTGGATGATTTGCCACCAATGCCAAGGGATGTTTATCATTAAGTCGCATGGAAGACTGGTTCAGCGTTAAAGAGCATTGCCACCAGAGAAAGTTAACATATAAATTGAGTGCACATGTGATGAGTCAACGGTACAAAACCAATGTTCAACATCGTAAGTATATTTTGATCGGCAGTATGCTCAATTAAAGTATCTCAATAAGAAGACAATCTAGCTTTCATGTACTTTGGGATAAGCTCTTCCCTGCTATTAGATCAAACATATGTTCTATTAAACACTGATGTTAAGTGTTGGGAACCTATCTTTCTTGAACTTTATTGAACCATTTAAGCAATACAAGTGTAACCAAAAGAGCAAAAGATACAAATTGTATAACAAATTGCATTCAGGCTAACTTACCCGTGGAAAAAATGTGCTGCGTTTTCTCAAAAAGAGAGATGCATTGGTGCTCTGATGCTGCATTCTTTCTAGCTAAGCTTAGTGGATAGACATGGCTTAAGAAATATCTTAAAGATTCTTAAAAAATATCTTAAAGATTTATGTTTTGATTTCCCAGATACAACAGCTAAAATTCCTTTATTTTGAGGGGAAAAGAGGGGGGGAGTTTGTATCAGACAGCACCCAACAAACTTCAAACAGAAAGTGGAAACGATGACAGGAAGCATGCAGGGCCCCAAGAAAGGAACCAAGACAACCAACTAGAGTACATCCATACTGGACAAAGACAACTTCAGAATAAACTACTTGAGCAACTTCAGAAGAACCACATCCACCTTTCCTTTGGGTCTACCAAGGAACCAATTCAAACAATCACTGAGGAACTAATTAATATTTTGATCAGCTTCAGACCGAAAAGAGCGCCATTCAGAAAATTTCTGTTTTCCTTCTCTTTCCAAACTAGTGGCATGCCATGACCAACATGCCGCAGCCTCTTCAACACCTCTTTCTAACTCTTTTAATGCTTCATTCCGTCAAAAGGGATCTCAAACTCTTCAACGTGTCCCTGATCTGAAGCAGATGTTTGTAGTGAAGTTACGCAGAACTGAAACGAGGGCAACCTCGTAGCAGGTGAAATATATGTCATGACAGAAGGTCTGTTAAAAGAAGACAATAATACGAGAATGAACCAGTCCTTTTGATCAAGTTTTTCCTTGGCTGATCTATTCAATTATTGACCTCCATCTGCACTAAAGTTTTTAACATTACAAAAACATGACACCTCACAACCTTCTAGCAACCAGGCATAATCTAGCACTTCTAAGGATAAAATCTTATACCAAGAGCTATATGTGCCAGCTCCAGATCTTGTAGTCTAATTTTTCTCTAAGCAGGTTTAGAAGTTCCCAAGCAGGTTTAGAAGTTGAAATAGATCAGACACCGGGTCTATTTGAAAGTCCAATACTGCAGTTTTAAGAAAACAAATTGGCAGTTCTTGTTGAAAACAAGCTTCAGATGAGTTTTAGTGTGCACAAGCAGATGGCCTTAATAGTAGTTCTAAATGGAACCCTTTTATTTCGGATTTCATAAACGGCTATCAGGCATACATTATCTCATCTTATAATAAGAATAACAGCTTGATATACACAAAGTGAACAATATCCCAGTACTTTCACCTCTCCATGAAAAGGATGCTCCAGGTTCCAACCTTCATTAGGAGGTGTTCCTCTTGTGTCAGACCTAAATAATCTTCACCATTTTTTTGAAATGAGGCTCAAAGTTGGTCTATAATAATATAACTTAATTAGCATATAATTAACTATTGGATCTAATCCAACAGCTGACTTCAGTTCAGTTAACATAATATTAGTCACCCAAGGTTGAAGTGAACTTGAATCAAGCTTAAACTGAGCTCAGTTGAAACTTGAATTGAGCTTGAATCAAGATAAAGCTCGAACTGATTTCAGCTTGGTAATGGGTATCAAGCTGATTTGGCTTGGTTCAAAATAAGACTTTATCAAGTAGCAAATGAGGAAACTTAATTTCAGTTTTCAAACTCAATAAATTTCAAGCGGGGCTTGATCAGTCTCACTCTCAATTACCTCAAGCACACCACTAACCCAAAGCGATCCACTACCTTGCACCAAGCACATCCTTCCCCAAATGCCAGGCGGGCGCAGAACAAGTCATTGAGGTGTGCAGTTTTGAGTATTGCCAGATCTCAAGGCATCAAGTATAACTTTCCATCAGAATCTCCTTTTGCTATCCATATGGCAAAAATTGTTACTTAGCACAGGAGTGAAACTATCAAGTTTTTTCCAACTGAGAATCAGCAGTGTCCATCTTGCCCTAATAAAATATTTTGTATGGTCAACACAACCCAACCGATCCTTTGTCGTATAGCATTCAATCATAAGAAACTATGACTGATACGAATAAAAAAAGGACCAAAGAAATGTTAAAGCCTCTGAAAATATTCCGGCCTCTTCAATCAACCTCAAGTTTTCCAGAGAAAAACACCTCACAACAGCTACTTGTCACCTACTCCTCACTCGTTTCCACGCACCAGTTCCTACAAATCTTGAGTTCTCCCCACCTTCCCTCCATCATCTCTAAGTCAATTTCAGACCAAAGTTCATACAATAAAAACAACAGGTGGTGTTACCATAAGCTTCAGCTCAAGACATTCTCATTGTAGAGCTAACAACTTGGACATGGGGGTAGAGACCACCTTCTACAAAGTACTCCCCCTCAAGTCCGAGACTGGGTGTTGATTTGATAAAGAAGGCCTACAGAAGCATGGCTTTTACGCACCATCCTGATGTCTACCCTCCTTCAGGGAAGGATGTGCTCACGAGAATGTTCGTTGAGCCACACTGAGTTTATGAGACTGTCAAAGCTCGCTTTGCATAAAAAGTATGATAATGAGTTGAGAAAGAGGGAGACAGCAAGGGAGATGGTGCTAGAGTTCTTCAGAAAGGCTCAACCCTGTGAACCAAGGAGACGGTTGGATCCTTGTGAGAGAGCAAAGGCTGGATTTAAGGGAGCATAATGGAGAAGAAAGAATGGGCAGTCTTGGCCAACTATTATGTCCATAATCTCAGTATATTTCATTCATTTGAATTAATTAAATTTAATATAAAATTGTCAGAAATATGTGATAGGTTGGCTTAAGTTTTAATACCATTTCTTTTTTCTTTTTTCTGAGATTTTTTCAATGGCATTTCTAAATAAAATGCTGAAATGAAGATTGAGTTATATTCTCAAAAACAGAAAAAAAAAAAGGGAAAAGGAAGAGGGAAAAAAGGATTGAAATACAATTCTAATCTCGAAAATTAGAACAACTATAACCTTTAGGTACATTAAAAAAAAATCAAATTCTTTATAACTTTTTTGCTTGTCAAATGATTTTTCAAAATCAAACTAATCAATGTTCATTTAATTATTTCATAACTTCTCAAAAAATTTGTGATGCTATCAGTAGTTATGACTTATAAATTATGGTGGTTTTGCTGTTGTTCATTGTTCTGGCATGGTCTCTACTTGTTTTAGATGAACACACACATAAATATATCTATATATAATACCATATAATTCATTTGTGCCACAATTATTGTTTCTTTTCAAGAAGATGTTGAGACTGAAATCAAGACAAGGAAAAAAATTGAACAAGATCTTCTCACACATGAAGTTGAATTCATTGGGATCATTGCTTAGTCTAAATTTCTTCATTGCTAAACTTAAGCCGGCCATGCTCATAGTCAGAAGCCAATAAAGAAAGCGGACAATTTCAAGCTGTTACATATAATACCTCGCCAGTTTTGCCTTGCAAAATCTGTTTTGTGGCCTATATTCTGCAGCGAACCAACAAATTACCTTGGATACCCCCTGGATTAGTTCTCTAGAAAATCATTAATTGCTTCAACTATGAATATGTATGACCTGTTAAAACAATATCAAACATTTTCTAATTTGTCCACCGTTGCCTGGATAAATTGTCCATGGAATAAATCCATGTATTGCACCAAATGAGAGAAAGTGCAATTAGAGAGAGGAATTCAAGCAATTGCGGGAAGCACCCGATTGCTAAGGATGACTTTTCTTCATTCCATTTGAGGGATGACTTTTCTTATCCAGGTTGCTCAGGATAAAAGTTTCCAGCTATATATGGTTTATTCCATGGATAAACCATCTGGGAATCTATAAAGGCCCCAAACTCCCTGAAAATACATATAATCATATCAAATTCCTAAACATTGTAAAAAAAATCCCACTATATACAATGGAAGCCCAGCTTTCTTTCTTTCTGCTTGGTTGTGGCACTCTCAGGTCTAAATGGATTCCACTCATCACTACTCTCCACAGAGGGATGGCAATCCGTGGGTCAGAGCAGGTTTGAGTTGGGTTGAGATCACATATCAAAACCCATAGTGCCTCATCTGAACCAGAACTGACCTTCCAATGAGTTGACTACCCGACCCGAATCTGACACTTAGCTAACCCGCTGACCTGTTTTACTAAGCCCAAGCCTATCTAACTTTGGACTTCATACTGCATAGATAGGTTATTTTTTCCATAGTTTTGGACTAAATCACATGACATCATACAGTAAATGAAATAACCATAGAAACCACAAATCTCTAAACAAGTATTAAAAACCAAGTTCTAAAACAAGCTAACATGATAATATAAACTACATATCCATAACTAGATAGTACAAAATTATCCCAATTTGAAAACAAACAAAATGATAACATAAACAAATATAATATGTGTCCTGATGGGTTGACGGGACTTGATCTGAACCAACCTAACTCGTAACCTGACCTGAAAACCCAACAGGTCGGGTTAGGCAGGTCTGAGTGCAGGTCAGGTCAACAATAACCACCCCCATCTCCACACACTTACAGATACACTCATTAAATATGCATCTTTTGGATCAGTACTCTTGTTAAGGGGGAGAGACACAACATGAAAGTGGGAATTTATGTATCAAGATACATAAAGCTTTATATCAAGCGTATCGTGCATGAATGTAAAGTAATTATGCTAGCAGGTAGACAAAAAAACTATTCAATTTTGTCTCTCGAGCTGAATGAGCACGCACCCCTCCTACAAATTTAAATATCACAAAGACATGTACCCTCATCCAAAAAGTTGCAAAAATTAATTGTGTGCAGATACATAGATTAAGGTTCACAATGAATAACCCAATTGTGTCGATTTCTTGGGTTGAATGAGTGCAACTCCCTACAAATTGAAGTATCACAAAGACAAGCAACTTAACCAGAACTATGCTAATTGCTTGTTTCATAAGGCTACCTAAAATATCATACTCCAGACAACAATAATACCTCTGAACTTTGTAGATAGATCAAGAAAAATAACATGATGATGTGCCCAACTAATCATCTCATCTTCATTAAGTTTTATGTAAATTTACACATGTTTTGCCACTATTCTTATGATTTCATGTAATATTACAGATGCTTTGCTACTATTATGTAATCTGCTGTCTGTGAAAACATCCCCCAAAATACATGGGTTATTGTCGACCTGCATGATTTTGGTGTTTGGAACATGAGAACCCTCGAATCTTCTGCAGGGTTCACCTCAGCATCAACACTTTTCAGATACCTTCAAACATCTATGTGATGGCTTAGAGTTGTTCAACCTTGAGAACTAGCATCAGTGGCCACCAAAAATTATATAAACACCATACTTTGCCAATGATTATACTGTATTGCCACACCCTTGTCAACAACTAATAATGAATTATCTATTGCTCCTCCAAGACCAGTTACTAATTTCAGCTCCATAAAGTATGAGACCTGTTCAAGTACAAAAGACTTCAGAACTAAAATGTTCACATGCATGGCAACCTTGAAAATACAAGTTCCATTAGTCAAAATATTGGCCCCGAAAGGATCAAAGAATTGTGCGAACCGAGCAACCTAAAAGAATCATGCGAAGAAGGAACAAACATACCTCATTAGTGATTCATTTGCCAATACAAAATTTGCCAAATATGGTCGATAAGATTTCTTCAGAAATGTCTTCCCCACTTATCTCCCCAAGGGCTAATGCTGCTTCCCTCAAGTCGATTGTCCAAAAATCCACTGGCAGTTCTTCATTTACAGATGACTTCAGTCTTGAGAGAGCTTCTTGAGTTCGCAGGAGTTGCTCATATTGTCTCTGACCATATCATCAAAATCAAACTTACAGTTAGCCACATAGCAGCTGCATGTTCTTCTAGCTTGCTTTCTTTCTTTTTCCCCCAAGTTTGCTAAATTGCACTCAATCTCTTAAAGAAATCAAGAATTAAGCTTTATATCTGCCAGCTTTCTAATGATTTATTAGAGCTATTAAGACCAACATCAGTACAATGTCGCTTACGATCACAAGGCCATGGGTGGAAATCATTATGGACTCTGCTATAACAATTATAACAAATATTATAGTTGAGTTTTCAAAAATGAGTTTTCTCGTGCACTTTGGCAGAAAGGCAAAACTTAGTTATCTCCTGGAAACATTAATGCCAATAATTAAGTTGTCTCATAGGAATTCGAACTGGGGATTCCTCAATAAAGTCATTTCTCTGCATTTACTGGCTTTAGTTCAATGCTTAATACATCATACAAGGTCCTCTGCTTTCCAAATGCAAAATATTTGAAAACTCACAAATTGAGCATCAAATCAGAGTAACAAAATTGAGCATCAAATACTTGACAGACAGACAATCTTAGAAGGGAAAATAGAGTACAAAGAAGGTGTATACTGTGTATGACTACCTGATTTACAGTCCACCTACGTCCCCCTGCAGGAATGGGGTCAAGGCCCCTGACGTCTAGTACAGCCCTCTCCAGTTCTGGGATGCCTTTACCAGTGACAGCACATGTTTGGACATGCTTCGTGAAAGAGTTGCCAATTGCCTCAAATGTTTGGACTGAAAAATATGGTGCACAATCTATTTTGTTGATAGCAAGTATCATGGGTATGGCTGAACCTGTAGACTTCTGCTCTCCACGTGAAAAGAAAAATGGTTACATTATACTTTTCACGATCAACTAAGTACAAATACTAGAAAATGTTAACTAACAAAAAGGATCCAAACATCAGAAGAATAATTAAGAACAGACCAAAGTGAAAATAATTAAATATTTATGACTAGACCAAACTGAGATGCTTAGATAGAAACAATAATGAGAATCTTATTACCTCACCAACGTGAAAATAATTAAATATTTATGACTAGACCAAAGTCATAAATATTAAAATTGCATTACCTCACCATAGTTATTTTGTTTCTTTCCATCAATGAAGTTTCTTTTGTTCTAGTCATAAATGTTACCAATCTTCTTCATTTTCCATAAGGAAAAATAAATTATTAATTAGATAGCAACTGGTAAATGGAAACCTGATTCTTCCGAATGTGCTCAACAAGTTTCGTATCATCCTCAGTCCATCCATCAACTGCACTTATTGTCATAATAATCACATCAGCAGCCAGGGCAGCAGCTTCTGATCTCTGAACACCTGTGTGCAGAAAAACGTCAAGGCCTTTTTGTCTCTTCATTGTATCATTTAAATAATGCAGCACATCATGAAATATAGCATTCTTATACCTCGAACTTGAATATAAAACTATGGAGACGTGCGAGCATCAGAAAAAACCAGGAGTGGCAAATTTTCTAGCTATTAGTATGTGATTGAATGCCAGCCTGTTAAACTATAGATCCTTCAAGGGGAAAAGAACATAATCTCACCAATTTTTTCTACAATGTCATCAGTTTCCCTGATGCCAGCAGTGTCAAGAAGAGTGACAGGAATACCCTGAACAGTCACATTTGCTTCGACCACATCCCTTGTTGTTCCAGCAATTTCAGTAACAATTGCTCTATCACTCTGCATGCTAGAATAAAATATTAAGAATTCAATAAGATCAAGTGCAACTGACATACTAGCAGTGCATATACACGAGCACATGCACGCTTGCATGCATATTCACCCACAAGCACATGCATACTACTGGAAGGTCAAGAAAAAAGTGTATCTTTCAACATGATACAACATATTATTTCATTCACAGATTTCTCATGCCTTCGACTAAACATGTAGCTAGACAAGACAAGAATTAGGTTATCTCCTAACTTCTCCAAAATCTATATTACTAATTTCATAAAATATATTAATGGTCAACCAGTTAAGGACCAAGCTTGTTCATTGGTTAATAGATGGCCATAAGATAATATGTACATTCATACATATGTACATACGTGTATAAGTATTCATGTATTCCCAAAACATTAACCAGTAATTTTTTTTAAAAACTACACATCTGTTTAAACAATGTATACAAGAACAATAAGAAAAAAAATAAATCGAAAGCAACTTTTCTCTAAAATGCATTCAAACTACAAGAACTACACAAATGTATAAATCTTAGCCCTGGAAAAAATACTTAAATTATTTAACTGGCACCGTGTAGCAAAAGAGGAATCATGCAAGGAAATACATGTATCATTGCCAAAGACAGATCAAGTAACATACTTTGCTCCAAGCATTGAGGAGGCTTGACTTTCCAACATTTGGCCGACCAATGATTGCTATCTGCAAAAATTCGTATAGCACGTCTCAAAAATGTTTTGAGATCACACAGGAAACAAAAACTAAATCTGCATTGACCCAAACCATATATCAAAAATAAAAGCATGGCCAGTTATATGAAATGAGGCACAAGTAACATCAAAAGATCCAATTCTCATGAAAACACAATACCAAACATGTGGGATCACAAAAAGAGCCAGACTCCAAAGGAAAAACCATATATCTAATACACAGTATGAGTTTTTTCAGCAATAGCCAGGATTTGATCCCTGGACCTCATGAGGGACTAGCCCTTAAATGTGAGGTGCCACCCAACTATGCTAGCAGTTGTTGGCCACTGTGTGATTTTTAGAGCAAAAGGAAAAAAGAAAAGATAAATGGTGAATGCTCAACTTTCAATAAGACAGCGAATACTCAATTTTAAGTTGTATGTGAACAGAAAAGTGGGGAAACAAACAACTAAAACACCCAGTTAAAATATTAAAACAAATACCTGTAGACCAGACTGCAAAAGTTTATCATAATTAGCAGTGTCCAATGCCTGCCGTACATCATGCCACATATCATCTATTAGATTGATCAACATGTTTGAATCTAGAGGCGGCAATTCATCATCAAAATCTAAACGAGCCTCGATTTCAGAAATCAACTCGATGCATTGCTTTCTCAGTGACTTGACTAAATAAGAAAAGCCTCCCTGCCACAAAATGTAGTTCACAGCCCAACCATCAAATATTGTTGGCAAACCCACAGAAAGTACTACATTGACAAAAACTAAAAAGGAAAACAAAAAAAAGAACAAAAGAAGAGGAAAAGTGTGCATCATCTCTTCACAGTGTGTGAAGTTTGTTTCAAAAGCATAATGCATCTGGAAGTGCATATACATGCCTGAATCCCAGCCAATGCAGAGTCTGCTGCAGCTACAGACTTAGCTGAAATGAGTCTGCCAATATTTTCAGCCTGAGATAGGTCCAAGCGACCATTTAGAAAAGCACGAAGGGTAAATTCACCTAAACAAAGAAAATGTTATACACAATGATCAACATATTGACATTAAACACTACTTAATTTATTCAAAACTCAACAACTGAAAGAGAAAGAGATGCCTCTAAATTAGTCTAAAGAAGTTCTATAAACAAATACAGAAACATGGATTTCCTTAATGAAAAATGAGAACCTAGTAACAAGAAAGGTAGATTTATAAGAGATTGCATTAGAGATCAAGTTATCCATAATTCCATTAAGGATGAAGATTGATTGAAATATAGTAAACCATCTCACAGAATTTAATTCACTTCCTTAGTGGAACAAACACTTAGTCATAAATATAATCCCTAGGCCTCCCCAGAATAATAACTAATAAAGAAGAAGACATGCATGCAAGAAATAAAAGGGTGGATGGAATGAGAAAGATCTACAGTATTGAGTGGTTGCAAGAAGGAATTACATGAGACAATGTAAACCAAAAAATGTTGTACGAATTGCAAAACTGGGAAACATTGGAGGTCCATTCGTATAAAATAGCATGACAAAAATGCGATATTGATGTAAATCTATGACATAAAGGGAAAAAAGGAAAGGTTAAATATTAGGAAGAGCTTTGAGCTTGCAGTATTACAGAATTAACTAGTGGAGCTGAGATGTAATGGCATGACCCCTAAAAACTAAAGAAGATCCCTCTGAACAACATGACTCAAATTTCATGTCAAATAATGAGAATGAAAGTTCTGAGAGAAACCAGATAGTTAGGAAAATATTTCCCATAGCAGACCAAAGAGCAAGATCATAAAACTGACCACAAAGCTGGAAAAGATTAAAGGTTAAAACCAAGGATTGCCAAAATGTGCCTACTTAGCTAGTTTGGGACATACCGAACCAATCCGGTTGGTTACCGGCACGGTTTAGATGCACAATCTGGAATATAAAGTCGCTTTCCTTGTTTGGTCCACTTCATTCGTCTCCTCCCCCATTTTAAAACCCTAACCCCACTCCATTCCTAGCCGATTCAATGACAACGTTGTACGACAATGATGACGACAAGGTCCCTGGCCAGGTAAGTCTCCCTCTCCCTCTCTCTCGCTGAATCCGAGCATCTATCTTTCACGGCCTCTCTCTCCCTCCCTCTCACTCTCTCTCTCTCCCTTCCTCCCACTATCTCTCTCACCAGATCTGAGCCTCTATCTTATTGAAAATTGTATCTTAAATGTCAATCGTCAGCATATTGATGATTGAATTTTGTTAATGAATTGACAAATTAATAAAGTGTTATTTGACATTATTCATCATTTCATCTTCAAATGAACTCTTATATGATGAAGTCCT
>JAOXJJ010001008.1:665779-680908 GCA_025769935.1 Phoenix roebelenii | reverse complement strand
CTTTCCAAGTCCTCACATTTAGGATGACTGCAATAAAGAACGTGAAGTTCAAACGTGGGATGGGAGATCTCCATTACAAAGTCAGGGGGGAAAATGTAAAAGAATAAGTAAACACGAAATCTTTAACAACTTAATCATCAAGTCAATCATGCCATCAGACCGTCACTTATGAGGTTGTACAATTTATTGAATCAAGTCTAGTTATACGTTACTATCTTTCATAAATTTTTTTATTACTCTTTTATATATTTGTTTATTGCAAATTTTTTATAACTAGTTCTCATAAATTTTCTTTTCTAATAATGGCCGGTTCACTTTGCCCCCTTTCCATAAAAAAAAAAAAAAGTCATATCATCAGTCCTTGACACCACATAATAATTGAGAAAGAAGCATTATTGAGTGACTGTCCTGAGCTATCACCCTCAATGCAATCATGTGCCCAAGTTCTCTGCCCTTCCACCACCTCCCATTCCTCATGCACCATGAGCCATAATAAAATAAACCTTTTCCCCTACCATGATGTCCCGCTATGCTTTTCTGCACATGAAAGAGCCTCCATCCAATTCGAAAACTAGTATAAATAGAAACAGAGAGAGAGCAAGGAACTCTTGGAGTTCTCCCAAACACTTCAAGGAGCCATGGAATCCTCAGCCAGTGAGTCTAGATCTGCAGCAGAGAACGTTGTTGAAGAATCAAATCCACCAGAAATTGTTATATCAGTGCTGAATACTCCAGCTCCTCCTCCTCCATGGCATGAGCTCACCTGGCCAATAAGAGAGGGAATTTTTCCTTGCAAAAAAAAGTCCTCATCACTGTTCAGACATGTCATTTCAGTACTCTGGGGTTTATTTCCGGTCCTCTCCTGGGGGAAAAGGTATGATGGAAAGACATTTAGGAGTGACCTGATGGCAGGCTTGACTCTTGCAAGCCTTGGCATTCCACAGGTTATAACATGAGCCCCGTCAGCCACCTGATCTCTGCCTGCCTGTCTGTCTGTCTTCTCTAAAATTTGTAAAGCCATTTTCTGTGTTTTGCAGAGCATCGGATATGCCAGTTTAGCCAGACTGGATCCTCAGTATGGCCTTTGTAAGTCACATTTTAATACTATATTACACATGCTAAATAATTTTAAATTCTACATCTCAATTGTCATTTCAATTACAAGGAACAAGTGTCAAAACAGATGGAAGCACCAATAAAGCTCCAGTTTTCTGCATACTATTATCGATATAACTCTTCAGAAATGTTTCTAAGATATTTAACGACAACTTTCTAATTTTCTTTTGTTTTAACCATCTCTGATCGTAGGATGTTTGTTGTTTCCAACCAGATACAAGTGTCATACCACCTCTAATCTATGCTGTGATGGGTAGTTCGAGAGAATTAGCTATTGGTCCAGTTGCTGTTGTCTCTCTGCTCCTGTCCTCAATGCTTCAGAAACTAGCAGATCCACAAGTTGATCCTGTGTCCTACAGGAAGCTGGTTTTCACTTCAACATTTTTTGCCGGTATCTTTCAAGCTGCCTTTGGATTGTTCAGGTTAGATTCCTACTTCCTGTGAGCTATTTTGCCACACATATATTGATAGATTAATTCCGCAATGCGAACAACTTGGTGCCTTCCATCACCATGCCATCTTCAGGCTGGGTTTTCTAGTGGACTTTCTTTCCCATGCTGCCACTGTCGGATTCATGGGAGGAGCTGCAATTGTAATTAGTCTGCAACAACTCAAAGGCCTACTTGGTATCGCACACTTCACAACCAAAACTGATGTAGTTTCTGTCATGGAGGCTGTCCAGAATGCATTTCATCAACCGGTATGCATACTCTTACTCAAAAGTGCATAAATAAAATAGCAAGAACTAATTTTCATTGGACTTCCTATTAACTTTTGCCACTTTTCACATTCTAATGACAGTGGCACCCAGAAAATGTCTATCTTGGCTGTTCATTCCTTATTTTCCTCCTGATCACCAGATTTATAGTAAGTGATCCAAATTCAGTCTATCTCTCATGCGTTTTTCATCTGGTTCAGCTGATGAGAACATAAATTTGCATTACAGGGAAGGAGAATAAAGAAGCTTTTCTGGTTGCCTGCCATTGCACCACTGATCTCTGTTATACTGTCAACTCTGCTTGTTTTCATGACAAGGGCAGATAAGCATGGTGTAATAACAATACAGCACATAAAAGGACGCTTGAATCCAAGCTCTGCTAAACAGTTACAATTCACTGGGCAAAATGTGGCCCCGTGTGCAAAAGTTGGCCTGATTTGTGCCATTATAGCTCTCACGGTATGTCTGCATAAATTCTTCATAATAATATTTATTAACTAAATATCCTATACTACAAAAACACCTAATTATTATTATGTTCAATTTCAGGAGGCCATGGCTGTTGGGCGATCTTTTGCTTCAATAAAAGGTTACCACCTGGACGGAAACAAGGAAATGGTAGCTATGGGCTTCATGAACATTGCTGGGTCTTTGTCCTCTTGCTATGTTGCAACAGGTGATCACAAGTTTTGACTTCTGACAATTAAATGATATGCTAAAGCTTAAGCTTAATATTATGATTTTTTTCTTCATTTAATGACCTCAAACCTATATAAAAAAGGATAACAACATTAATATTACAATAATTGCCTTAACCTTCATTAAATTGTGGATATGAGTTCAAATCTATTATAATCACAACTATTCAAATGGAACCTGGAAATATCATAATGTTTTTTAATCTACAATGAGAAACATTTAAAATGAGAAATGGCTATAAAGGCCACATTAGCCCAAACAGAAGAAAATAATTCATCCTTCTCCTGAATGGTCCATATTGACCACACTGCAGAAACTTCATTTTAGGTTCAAGAGTTAATTTTAAGTCTAGTATTTGGACCTAATTCCATTTATAACTTTTTTTGCCAAATCTTGGACTTTGATCATCCATTTCAAATATTTGATTTATCATTCCAGTTGACTCGATAGGACGATATTGTTTACTTTCGAAACACAAAACAGATCATGTTACCCTAGATTGGCCTAATGGTTAAGATTGGTTCAATTAAATCAATGGTTAGGTTGATTGAGGTTTCTTTCTATTTAAATTATCACAGTTATTTTATGCATGGACAAGGCTAATCCAACAATAGATATGGAAATGGAATTAATATAATTATCCATTCTCATGAACAGCACATTTCATTCTTTAAATCCGAGATGCTAAATTTGATATTTCACCTGTTTTGGGTTGTGGACTTCAGAAATCCCTCTTACCCCTTTGAATTTAACTCAAAACCCAGAGTTCTTTTTCTTCGTTTCACTAATCAAGCTCAATTCATGCCACCATTTCCATATAGTTTTCATGCCTCAAGTTGGAAACCACTTCTCATCTCAAAAAGAAAGAACATTAATGCAAGTACAGTGACATAACTAGATGTCAGTCTCCTTTCACCAAGACAAAGCACAACATAGGTTAAGTAGCTGTTAATTTCAAATGACTAAATATTGTGTATGTAAAAATATAGTCTTCTATATCACATTGTATCATAGATGCTCTATGCTAATTAATCCATAATGCATGGTCATGGGCACAAGACTAGGTCAACAATCAGAAAATCATATATTTTCAGATTTTGTTAGTGTAGTCAATCATTTTATTTGTTTGAAACCTCTTTCTAGTGATAAAAGATATTGCCCATAACATAGTTCACATACAAGTTTTTGTGTCATGCTGATACAGTGTTGATAAAGATTCATTAGTAGTACTGATACTTAGACTCGGTATTCTCCTGTATCAAGTATTGGTTTGCTACCAGTACCATATCGTACACTCAGTATTGGATGGCACGGTCTGGCATGGCAAACCAAGGCCCATATCATTCATGTCAAAATACTTTAGGAAAATTAACATACCAAAACCAGTAACCTTGAGGCATACATAAATTTCTAATGTTTTCCATAATATTAACTGAAATTTTCATTTCATCATATCATTTTTTTTAAAAAAAATGAATAGGATAGAATAGACAATTGTGCTAATATTGAATAAGAAGCCTGCATGTGTCCATATATAGATCTTGGATAATGCAAATTATATGTTTAACCCATGGTATGCTTTATCGGCCCGAACCAGGTGGTACGGGACGTATCATACCGGTTCGGCACCGCTACTCGGTATGGGTGTCGTATCGACACTCAGTATGTCAAAAAAAATTTGTACCATACCGTACCGACACTGTGTTAATGTAGCATCAGTACGGAGTCCGTTACCGAGACGACGAATCTTGGACTAACCACAATTGAAGAAAAATTATAAAGAAAGTTGCTGACAATATTTCAAATTTAAAGTAGCTAACATTATCAAGATGGCATTTAATGGGTCCTTAGAACTAATGGTAAGGTGTCAAGGTATTTGGTGAGTTCCCTATAAGTATCACTTAACTACAAGTTTGACCTTATGTTAGTTCATCCTGTTTTCATGAAACCAACTTGCATTTTGCAACTTCAACTACCCAAGACAATAAGACAATAAACTCTTAGGGCTCATTTGGTTCGTGGGAAAAGAAGGAGGAAAAGTGTGGTCAACGGAAAAGTAATGAGATGCATCTTGTTTGGTTGGAGTTTTTAAATGATAGACATGGAAAAGTTGTATTTCCATGGGAATATGATTTCCACATTTCATGAGAAAGTCTTTCCCGTGAGAAACATGAAAAAGTTACTTTTCCATGAGCCTGGAATCACTCTATTTTTATTTTTTTCCAAAAAGGCCCTTCAGCATTAAAGAGGCATTAAAGACCAAATTTTTATTAAGGGTATAATAGGAATTACACATGACTTTTTTGGGAAAGTGGATGATCAACCAAACATAAGCATTCTGAAAATCTGTCACTTTCTCATGGTCAACTAAACATGCCAAAAGTACTTTCCTAAGTATCCTCTTTCTAAAAATCTACTTTCCAGGAATCATATTCCTATAAGAAAAAATGCTTCCCGCGAACCAAACGAGCCCTTAACAATATAACCATACCTTAAACTTGTATGCTTATCCTCACTCATGGCTTGTGGCAAGTTGTCTTCTTGATCTTAATGAAACAAATATTGGTGGGGCTTTATCCTCGTACTCATACCACCCCACAAACCATAGAAAAAGGGAAGAGAGAGAGAGAGAGAGAGAGAGAGAGAGTCTCCATAGATCAAATGAGCTTGTGAAAATTTTATAGGTTCAAAACATGAACATGAAAATCGATTGACAAGAAACTTCATCATATGATGTTGACCTTCACTAAAATTTCTTTGAACATTGTTAGTATACTTAATGACTAGAAAATCGTTATGAGATAGCATGTATACAACCTCCATACCAAGGTCTGCCATCCCGACCCATACTGTTCTATATCATCCTGTACCAACCGTACCTACCATACTGATAAGCAAGGTCTGCTGAACCGGCCAGTTCGGGCCGGTTCAATGCATACCGTACTGTTACCGGCCCAACCAGTATGGCTCGACGGTGAAAAACGGTTCCGACTTTTAAAACGGTTCTGGCCCTTTAGGGGCCGAAACCGGCCAATTTTCACCATGTACAGCCCGGTTCGCACCGGCCCAAGCATGGCTTCCCCGTGTACTCACGCGCGGAGAAGCGTGTTGAGGACCCACGCAAGCAACACCAAGGTAGCGCCAAGCCGAGAGAGGACCATGTGCCAACCGAAGGCCAAAGTGGCCAAGTGATATGTCTTATAGCCGGTCGACCCTTAGCCAACCACGAGGTTCGTCCACGACTTCAGCACCGCATGGGATTAGCCTGTGAGCTAGACCTCGCCCCATCAACCCAACGGGCCCTGCCAAAGGCCGAGCCGTCCTCAGCCAGGCCGACCTCGGGCCCTATCAAAGGCCAAGCCGACCTCGGGCCTTGCCAAAGGCCAAGCCGACCTCGACCAGACTGGGACTCTCGGGTCGCGCGACCCGATCATTTGGGACACGTGTCCTGTGCATTTGGGATGCACATCCCAGCCAGTTTTGCCTCTCAGCCATCTCAGTCGTCCATTCAGCAAAGGAAGACCGAGTCAATCCATCCGAGACGCGGGATCCATGCAAATCCGGAAGATAAAGATTGAAGATCTTCTAGGACCTCTCTAAGCCATTTATCACATGCTAATCAACGATGAAGAAGCTTTGGATCCGTGGAAAGATTATTTACCACGTTTATCTTAGGGAGAGTTACTTAATTTGCCTAGGGTCTTGGGTCTATAAATAGAGTTGTAAGAGGCCATTGTGAAGATCCCAAAATATTCCAAAGTAAATCCAGAGTTGAGTTTAGTCTTGTTCTCTTGTGAGAGAGTCGGCTGTAAGGCTTATATGGTGTTTGTGCTGATTTTGGTCTCGGGGTTAGGCCTTAGACTTAGGCTATTGAGGGATTAGGCCTTCAATAGATTTGGTTCTTAGATCTTATGTTCTAGGATTTAGGCTAGTGGTAGATATGTATCTCCACTAGATTGGGCTAGGAAGGGATCCTTACAATCCTTTGCTAGATTTGGGCTAGTAGAGATCCTTAATTGCTTTACTAGATTGTTTTGCTTTTTATTGTTCTTGTTTGTTATTTTGATTGAGTGGAATAAAATTCTGTTTAGCTTTATTGTTTGATCCTTGTATTGAGTTATTCCACCGACGTTACCTACAATCGGTCCATCATCAGCGTTTTTCGAAGGCACACGCAAGGAGCACGAGGCAAAGGGGCTTGGTGAGGGGCTTTGGACCATGAGCCCCCACCAAAGCACACCCCGCGCGGGCGCAAGCTGGGAACCACGCCCGCACGGGTTTCCCATGTTGGGAATGAGTCCGTGCACGGTTCCTGCACTGGGAACCGCACCCATGCGGGGCAGCCCGCTTGCGCGCAGGCGCGAGCGGGGAATTGCTCACCCAGCTCGCGTCCGCGCGCGATTCCCTATGCAAGACAACCCACGTGGGCCATTAAATGCCATGAGTAGCATTTAATGCTACTCTATGGCATTTAACGTGCGCGGATGCATGTTGTTTTTTTTCACGTCTGTGCATCGCTTCGCGCGCGCATCTACTCTGTTGGCCGGTTTGGTTCCGTACCGGTACCGGTGCCTACCAGTATGTTGGTATAGTCGGTACGACAGACCTTGCCGATAAGGTATTGGTGTGGTATTGAGGTTTAGTTCAATATATGAGCCAAACCAATCTATACCGATCCAAACTTAGCAAAACAGCCCCATACAGTATTGTGGTTGCGAATGAGAATAAGTGTTGGAAGCTTATCTCGGTACAGGTTGCATATCATACCGTACTAAACAAGTAACATACTGGTACAGTTCTCGATGTTGATTTTGTATCTCTTGCTCTATATATTTGCAATATCGAGCAATAACCTAAAGAACAATGCTCATCCGAGTTATGGTCACAAAACTAGAACTCATTTAGATGTTTTATTTTTTTGGAATAACTCATTTAGATGTTATTACCATTGTAGTCAGCTAAACAACTCTGGCACTTCAAGATTGCATAACACTTTAAGATAAAATATGAACAATAGAATCCTAAGTATCAGTTTTTTTTCAAATAATGAACAAATTGCCACCAGTGTTTTTTGAGTTTAATTCTCCCATAGTTAAATGAGAATCTCAATATTGAGAAGACATAAATACATATATACATATGCACATACATGCATACGTACATATGTATATACATGAGGTAGACTTGGCTACACTTGAGTCGAATTCCACTCAGATCCGGTCAGATGTGGATTGGACAAAAGAAGTACGGACTCCGATAATCAGAGCCATTGGATGTGCTTTAGTATCTTTAAACTGCTTACACACCATAAATTATGTGATTTAGGGATCTTTAGCCAATGCATCAAATGGTCAAAAAATTGGATAGTTTAAATAATATGAATTAATGTTTGACCATTTGATGCCTAGACTAGGGGTCTCCAAATCACATGATTTTTCATATGTAAGCAATTTATTTGTAGCTAGTTATATCTATGGCTTAGATCATCGGCAAGATCTCCATCATCCAATCTAGACCTGACTAGATTTGACTGGAGATCCATTTGAGTGTAGCTACGTCTAGCTCTATACATATTCCTTCATCATACATATACAATTTCATTGGCTATATTTATTCCAAAGCAAATTTAGGTAAATTTACTCCACAAATTTGGTTTTGAATAAACCCTCCAGGAGTTGAACCAATGGAACTGGAAAGTTATGGTATACTTGACATTGTTCATTAGCATATGATATTTGCATGACATGTTGGACCCTTCCATAGTTCTGATCCTGAGAAATCTTACAATTTATGTATTGGGCCATGGGGGCACAAATACAATAGTCATCCACTGTAATCTTTAGTTAAGACCCCCATAAACGTAACAAAATAACTACACTTTCTTGGCATGAACCTGATCAGAACTCGTAAAAATCTATTTATTGTGATGTTCCATGAGCATTCATTTAACTTATCAAAAAATGCTTCATTAGCTCTTACATTTTGAGTTATCAAAACATGCCATTGGTTTTGCCCATTACCAAAAGCTTGGAATCAAGGCTTGAGGATATGGCTGTTAACTGTTGTGGATCACTTTCAGCCAGAGTCAAGCTGAAACAGACACCAGAAGTTCCTTTTGGTTAGTTTTTCTTAGTTTCAACTGAAACTAATAAGTTTTAGTCTGGCTTCAGTGGGTTTGGCTAGTCTTGCTGAACAATTGAATTCAAGGCACAGTCATTCACAATAATAGCATATTTTCTGTGAGTAAATACAACATTTATAACTGCATGCATTAAATTAGTAAGCAACATAAAGTTATCACAGAGAAATGCTCAGATCTAATATTTTTTTGGGTAATGCTAAAAAATGATAAACAAGAAACTTGGAAACCCAAGGTCTCAAAAAGCTTCAGAACTGCTAAAAAATACAGTGAGTTTTCAAACAACTAGAGCTCATGAAGCAAATGGCATATATAATCACAATATAAAATACCAGCAAACTTCACGAATTTCACTTATATGCAATAATAACTTCCCACTAAAAATATCAAAATTACAAAAAAGAAAAAGCCTATATAACTTAAAATGCTATAAAATGTTATGTAATAAGTTATTCTTGGCTTATCTCGATTTTTCTTCTACTTTTCAACTTTTTCTTGATTTTCTTGGACAACAACACACAAAGTGCATCAAGACGATCAAGTCTCTAAGGCTGTCAAAGGGGCATTCATAAAATAAATTCTAATGCATCAGATACTACGCAATTATAAATTTCTGAAACAAGATGAGAGAACTCACTCTGCTTTCCGGGACCAATTTCCCAATTCAGTCCTCTTAGACAATAAAACTTAATCAAAAGATGATTTTTCTTCTGTTGTTCTCAAACAAAATGCAATCTTTAAAAGATAAGGTTTCTTCCAGCAAGATGAGAAAGAGAGAAGAGCGAGACCCAAGCTTGGATGGCTCCCCCGGTGGCAGGGATATTCCTCATAAATGATGCATTGGTCACTTGAGTTGGGGAAGAGACTGCTAGTGTAGCTTACCAAGCTTTTTTTAGCTCACCAATCATGGATTCTTGGCTTGTTAGGTTGGAGCATGGTAGATTGACGTCAACATATATAAATAAGAATCATAATGAACTTAATAAGGATGTGCAAAGTCTATATGTTGGCTTGTGTGTGCAAGTTTGCATGCAGCTAGGGGATTGGAATATGGGTTGCAAAAAACAAGGGTGAATTGGTGAGAACAAGAAAAAATTATGAGAATCTAATGACATAGGGGCAGCCATATATCCTGCTCCAATTTATTGGTTAAGGTTTACAAGCCAAGTTATTGGAGTTGTTAGTTGATGACTTGAGCTAGAACCTAGTAATTTACTAATTTTAGTTTTTTTTTTTTTTGATAAAAGTAGTTTTGTAATTTCAGTTATTAGATCTAACAAACCAAATAAGTTTTCAGTAAATGATCAATGTTGTCAGACATAGATATCGTTGCATACAGATGTATGTGATCCAAAAAAGACTAAATCCTTATGATAATACTATGCCTCATCCATGTAAGAAATAATTTGCTGGTACAATAACAAACTTGCCCCTACAGTCTTAATATCGGTGGAACAAACGCCGAGTCCATTCATTTCAAATACAGAAGTAGTCTCTACTCTGCTGTTAGCAAAACCATTTGACTTGTTTTGGGGAAAAAATCATTCACAGGCTCTTTCTCTCGAACTGCGGTGAACTGCAGTGCTGGATGCAAAACAGCAGTCTCCAACATTGTCATGGCCATCACAGTGTTTGCTGCCTTGGAATTGCTCACCAGACTCTTATACTACACTCCTGTCGCCATCATCGCTTCGATCATCCTTTCCTCCCTTCTAGGATTAATAGATATTGGTGAAGCTTATGCCATTTGGGAAGTTGACAAAGTAGATTTCCTTGCTTGCCTAGGAGCATTCATTGGCGTGCTATTTGGCTCGGTGGAGATTGGCCTCTTGATTGCGGTAAGACGGTTAATACTTTTTTTTTTTCCAGAAAAATGTGAATCAAATCTCCTGTAACAAGCTTTTATATATACAACATGATCCACTTATAGCCTCCATGATCGAGGTCTAGAATTTATTTTCCTCATGAAGAACTCGTAACTAGATAAGAATGCAGGTCTAATACTTAAGTGCAAGGCTTTGATATTTTTTGGCATCAAATTTGATGCTGCAGGTTGCAATCTCCTTTTCTAGGATCATATGGAACTTGATTAGGCCACAAATAGACATACTAGGAAGAATTCAAGGAACAGACATCTTCTGCAGCATTAAGCAGTACCCAATGGCTAAACAAGCGTCAGGCTTGCTGATACTTCGAATCGACTCTTCCTTCCTTTATTTCGTCAACGCCAATATGATCAAAGAAAGGTAACTCGTCCGACAAATTATCATAGAAAAGATATTCTACATGAGCAGAAAGAAATAGGAAAATATGAGAAGCCGAGTGGAGGCTATTGAAAGAATCTGAAAAGATTTTTCTTTCTCCAAAATATATTGCGCATTAGTATCTAATATTCTTGGTATATTATGCCAAAGAATTTTAGAAGCTTGAGTAGAACAGCACAAACAAACAGGGTCAATATTGGCATAATTAATCACCCAGTTCTTATTGTTTTAGGATTGCA
Source organism: Phoenix roebelenii (assembly GCA_025769935.1). Taxonomy (NCBI): domain Eukaryota; kingdom Viridiplantae; phylum Streptophyta; class Magnoliopsida; order Arecales; family Arecaceae; genus Phoenix; species Phoenix roebelenii. The sequence goes on along the minus strand of JAOXJJ010001008.1, from coordinate 669,733 downwards.
AAATGGGTGAAAGAAGAACAAGATGAAATAGAGGAGAATCCGAAAGAAAGAATCAAATCAGTGGTCATTGACATGTCAAGTAAGTTTTTAAAACTCTCAAGACAATATATTCCTGCATGCTTTCAAAAATTTCTCCAATAATAAAAAAAAATTATTGTTGATGTATCTGGCTACAGATGTTAAGAACATTGACACCACAGGGATTGCTGCATTAGAAGAGTTGCACAAGAAGCTAGACAGTCTTGGTATACAGGTGAGCCTAGCTACCTAGTAACTGAGAGAGAAGGAAACAAGCAATTCTTAGAATTTATAGTAGGGGTTGCTCTAAAACTTTAGAACTACTGTTTGGTTGCAGCTAGTTATGGCCAATCCTGGGTGGCTGGTTATTCACAAGATGAAATTGGCTAGTTTAGTGGACATGATTGGAGAGAAATGGATCTTCCTCACTGTGGGTGAAGCCGTGGAAGCATGCCCTAATGCCAAGAGAGACAATGGCAATGGTTGAGTTGATCACCTGTGCTCTGTTTATCTGTTTATAAATGAATGGCTACTTTAGCGCAGTATGTATGTCTTTGAAGGAGATTTCAGTGAAATCTCTTTCTCCATATCTATCTATCTATCTAAAGAGTGAAAAAGCTTGGGAATGTAAAAAGGACATGTTGCCTGTATGTGGAGAACTATGTGTGTTTCCTAGAATATTTTAATGATGGTTATCGTTTGCTAATGTACAATGGATTAATCATATATTGGCTTTAGAAGGTAAGTCCATTGTTGAATGGTGAAGCTCACTTGCAAGTGTTAACTATTGTTAATTGGTAGTACATAGGTACAAAGCCAGTGGTGGATTGTGTTAGCATAAATTAGATCAAATTACTTGATCGCAAAGTTCTTTCATATTAATAATTTTGTTCAATTATTCTTAATTTTGCTTATCTATTAAGCTTTTTACTTGCTTAAGTATCATCTTTATTTTTTGGATAAAGTACATAATTAGTTAATAGCTATTAATGATTATTTCACAAATTATTCTAGTTCTTGTCTAAATTTATTTTAGCCAATCTTTTATATCAAGATTTTCTAGATTCGTAAAGCATTCTAGCCACTTTTTCTTTATTTCCCAATAAAGGTGTAATCTATACATTGTCGTCAAAAAAGGTTGCAACCTATAGTATACTTTGTTTGGTTGAAAAAATATAATTTTTATCTGAAAAAAAGAAAACAAAGAAATATGAGAATTTCTTTTATTCATTAGTACTAATGAAATCAAGGAGAAAGTTTTCGAATAAAAGTATACCGTTTGATTGTGTAGAGCTAATTAGATGTAGGATGGACTGAATTCTTAGATGGTGCATCTCTAAAAATTTCATTAATATAACTAAAATGTGGGTGGGTCTCCCTTCTTTTTTTTAAAGAAAAGAATATGTTATGTGTAGGATAAGTTTTCTATTATCTCATCTAAATTTTGAGAGATGAGCAAGTTATTAGTTTTCTTCTCCAAAATTACTATTTTTGTGAGAAAAATTTTACAACGATTCGAGAATTTTTTCTTAGAACAATTTTATGAAATATATTTTCTTGTAAGAATTTTTTCTATTTTATTTCTACAACCAAGAATTACAAAAGAAGATTTCTCAGTGAGTACTTTTTTTCATGCAACTCGAAGAATACTCCAAAAGTTTTGCTAATGAAAAGTTTCACTAAGTTCAACATCTATAAAGTTTAATTTTATTACACTTTTAGGATACATCCTGTACAACAAAATAAAGATATTTTTTATTTTATTTTTTGAAATTGCTAATCATGATTTTGTAATGTGGGGTCTTTGGTTCTATAATGAAATTTTAAAAAAATATTGTAAAAATCATAAAATTGGGAACTTCTACTTCGAACATTTTTTATCAAATTCTCTTTTACTCTTTAGTTATTAACTTTAAGCCTTTTAGAAAACTTTGATTCTAGGGCTGAAATCGGATCAGATATTAGCATATCCATATTTATATTTGTTTTGTTGGACGAATATAGATACAGATACGAATATTTGTCGGATGTAAAAATTCATATCCATATTCGTTTTAAATGAATGCGGATACAAATCTGATATCGAAAAGATATAAATATGGATATAAATCGAATAATTAAACTTTATGATCACAGAATCAAGGATATTACTAAGTAGATGATACATTAAATTCAACAAATTAATGTGGTTATTTATTTTTTTAAAATTTTATGAGTGTCATATAAAATTAAATATGATTAGAAATGAAATCGAATATTTAGATACGGATCGGATGATTGTCCATCCATATCTATATCTATTTTTTTTTGCGGAAATGAATACAGATATAGATATTAATTGGATACTCAGATTTTTATCGATATCCGAATAGATTTGGATACGAAAATAGATCCGAACGGATATTCTCCGATCTACTTTCATCCTTATTTGATCCTCAGCAAAATACCTTCTTAAAAATCTCAACTTTTAAAATAAAAATATCTTAAATTCATGAAAGCAAAAATCATGATTTTAAAACAAAAAAGCTTCAAAACCATAAATTGATTCCAATGGTTGGTGCAAGTTCTAGTCTTTTTTTTTTTCGAACTTGATTCTAATATAATATACCTTATTTCTGTAAGGTCTATGCTATAATAAAGAGCAGGAATCAGACTTTTTGGCTTGCCAAATATATTTCTTTTAGAGTTTGGAAATATATTAATTTGCTCCCAGCACCACAGAACTGCCTTAGGAACTCTGAATGTCCATGAAATTTGAATTAGTTAAAAAAACGAAACCAATCACCACCATTTCAGTTAAAAGGTTAAATAAAGAACACAGACAAGATTGATCCCACTATTTCATTAATTTTCCTATTCATACTTATGTTTTGACCTTCTAATACTTTAAATAAAAAAAGCAATTCATTTGACACCTTTATGAGGTGGACTTGAAAGCACTTGGTGAACCAGCGAAAACTTCGCGTTTAGTTTCCGTTTAAAATTACACGGACTGTTTGTTAAAAATAATAATTAACGATTTTATAAGGATTTAATTTAAATTTGTTATTTCTATGTTCATACTTCACCCACAACGTTTTTGAGCAATTCTCGTCGGGTCCGATTTCGAGTACGATTTATTTGATTTTTAATATATTTTGTCCTTTTAATTCATTTTTCTCTTGATTTTTTCCCCTTCCATTTTACTCCCCGAATTGCAGGTATTTATAGATCGGAGAGAATGGAAATCGGGTGGCAGAGTAAAGGGTTTGTTTTCAAAGTTTTTTGTTTAGTACATTAAATTCAAAATTTAGTGGGATAATGAATCTATTTCTTTATTTTTTTGGCCAAAAAATCAGATTTTCTTTAGAAAATAAAAGGATATATGAAATTCTAATGACCGAATAATAATTAAAAGTGAATAAAATCGTAAAGCATCGAGCACTCACTGTTGTTTCGGTGATCAAAAATAAATCTAATTTTTGGGCTTCTCGTTCATGGCAAGCTTCATTTGGAAGCAATTGACGGTGAAATTTATAATTGGATTCTTCCTCTAAAATGGATTCTGACTTCATATAGCGAACAAGCAAACAGCAAATAAAGAAAGTGGAGGTAGAGGGGAATCTGATTGCAATGAAAGAATATACTACAGCACTTTTCTTGGAAGAAAAAGTCACAATTTCGCAAACTCTTATTTGAGGGAGATCATTAAGTAAGAAGGCTAGGCAATTATAGATATAGCTCAGAATGTTCCACTCTGTGTCTGTCTGCGAAGAGGTTTTATATTTGACAGAAAAAGAAAAAGAAAACAAAGGCCCATTAGCGTCTGCTGTGGTCGACCACGATCGACCGACCGTGGGAGGTGGAGAAGAAGAAGTGGAATCATACAGTCATTCCTTATTTTGTTTTACTTTCCTCAATTTATTCCTTAATGACAATTTGGACACTAACTGCTGT
>JAOXJJ010001008.1:634814-661566 GCA_025769935.1 Phoenix roebelenii | reverse complement strand
GATTGATTTGGTTCAGTTCTTGTTCCAAAATATAGAGAACTGATGGGGATTAGATGGTGGCATGGCAATTAGCTAAAGCTGCCTGTTCTCTATCAGTGGGTCGATGGGGCCTCTTGTGGGAAAAACCAACTCTCTGTTAGCACTTATGGAGACATTGAGCTATGCCCAAGATGCCACCTAAATGGGAGGGTGTCTTAAAACTGGACTATTGATGGCTTGACCATTTACTCGTTCCTCCAATAAGATCAATTTTTTGCTTTATTGCAACTAAGAAAAAAAAAATTGTTCGACATATAAGTAACTAAGTAGTTCAAAGTTGTTTCCCAGAGTACTTGTTAGCTGCTTAGAAATTAATAAGTGGTGTTAGGATGTCCTGTTTCAGATTTGACAAATAGTTATGTAATAGAGATCCTACAGTCCTTGTTTCTGTGATCCTGAGGTCGGGGAGCCTAGAGTTTAGGTCCTTCCCAGTTCTTGAATTAATCTCTCCCCCTGCAACCCTCATAAATGGGTTCAAAATGATGGGTGATCTGAACAAAGACTCTGTGGATAAACAACCAAACAACCTAGCTTTTTTTACCCTTCCTTTCTTCTCAAGGGTTGCTTAACTTCTTCCAAGAACGACTATTTTTTTGTTCATAGAGGAAAGACTAAGTAAATAGCTTTTTATAAAATGGGTAAGGCAAAGGGCTGTAGTTCCCCAGGTTGGAGTTTTATTACCTGAAATCTATATAGATATTTGCTCAAAGAAGTCTTTATAAGTGCTCCAGTTAGAGAAATCTTGAGATCAGATTATAGGATAAGACGAGATTATAGTAGCTATTCCTCCCAAGAGGTTTAGCTCTCCATGAGGTCCAAAGAGGTTTAATTGAAGCAAACCATCCTTTATTATGCGATATGATCGTATCAGATCAAGAATTTGTGGCCTCTGTCCAATTCTTTTCATTGGGCATTGCGACAATTCTTGAAATGGATTTAACTCTTAGACATCCCCTGCAGAGATCCGAGCATGCGTGCCTGTGTTCCATGTTCTTCCCTTTAATGTTTTGTCAAAGCATAAGAAGTGTCACTTTTGTGGCATGGAAGTGTCTCTTTAGTATTCTCTCCAATCTAGCAATGGTCGTTTTCCAATTTACGTCCCACACATTAAAAGGGTTGCTGTAACCCCACCATGGCAATGCATAAATATAGTAATTAGCCTTCCTAAGAAGAAAAATCTAGTCCTTGTTCCCAGACTTTCCAGACTCTCAACATCCTCTAATGGCATCATCCAAGTTTTCTGTACTCTCTCAGTCATGATTCTAATAATTTCGAATCAGATCGTTCGCCAAAAGAAACGAGTCTTTGTGATTAGCAACGATCTCGATATTTTAAATATACAAGTACCATGATCTCATGAAAAAATATGCAGCTAAATATAATCTCGCTCATAAGTACGCAATCATCAACAAACAATAAATGACTATAGTGAAAATTGCTTATTCCAAATGATGAAAAATCAAGGCTTGATGACTAATAGCTATAATGGGTGAAATTAGCTTATTGTCACTGCTATCTTCAATTTTATCATCATGGTGATGTCATACCCCCAAACCTCTTTCAGCTGAGGAGGTAAAAGGAGAAATGATCTCTCATGCTCTCCTTTTCTTTTAGGCTTCAATGGGTGTACCGGATGATGGGTTTACCAATGAAGTGATAAAGTGAAGTGGAGCGTGGAAGGTTGGTACTCACTGCTGGGAGTGGAAGGCTATAACATCTCAAGCGGCAATGTCAGGGTTCAGTCCATTCCAACAATTCATAGGGACCAATTACAAAAGTTGTCAGACCATATCACCTTGTGGGAACTTTAGTCAGCCTCCAAAGGCTCTCAAGGCTACCAAAGCAGCAGCCCAACAACACAAGGGGCAGGGAGGAAAATGTTGGTGCCACCAACTCCAACAAACCATGATTAGCCACTAAATTAACCTCCCAAGTCCCATCCTAACAACAAACTTCAGCTAATTATGTTCTTCTATATGTTTATTGTATGGAAAGAACCCTTGCTATATGTTGATTGTAGGGTTTAAACAAGATTATAACCTTAAAAGTAGACTGGCTGTTGATGGAGGAGGGCCCTCCTCATCTAACTCTCTCCAAACTTGGCATCTCCTTGAAGATATCAACACAAGTTAGATCAAGTGCACAATATCAATGCTACTTTTTTCATAACAATGGCTGCCTACAGGAGAAACTTATTAGGTGGTCCCTGAACCACCCACTATGAGGTGGTCCTCTGAGGGACAGCATTCAAATAATTGTTTGCAAAAGAACCATTTTAACGACGCCAATCTCACCACCTAACTGGAGAGTAAAACGGCGGCTATCTGATTAGAGGTAGCTGGGATTGTACTGCCAAATTAAATACCTAACAATGCTGAATCTTACCAACAACTATAAACAACCATTTATAAGAGCTTGTTGGCGGAGGCCGATGTGGGCCAAGTCGCAATCGAACGCCGGATGGACGCTTGGGATGGTCGGTTTAAAGACCATGGTTAAGCCTTCACTATCATCTGCGGGTTTTAGTGAGATGGCACCGCCTACGGTCCTAATAGTGGTATCAGAGCCAGCGGCATAGGTTCGATTCCTAGGATAAACGATTAAAAAAAAAAAAACTCCCTTGCTGGAGAGGGCAATTGTTGGCGGAGGCCGGTGTGGGCCAAATCAGCAGGGCTCGCTTGCTGGGAGGATTGTTGGCGGAGGCCGGTGTGGGCCAAGTCAGCAAGGCTCGCCCGCGGCGGAGGCCGGTGTGGGCCAAATCGCAATCGAACGCTGGAGGGACGCTTGGGATGGTCGGTTTAAAAACCATGGTTAAGCCTTCACTATCACCTGCGGGTTTTAGTGAGATAGCAGCGCCTACGGTCCTAACAGAGCTGTATAAAGAAGAATTTGGTCTGGTGGACTCTTTACAAAATTAAGATTCACATACATATATAATTAAATTAAACCGGTCACAAGGAGTCCATAGCCATACATTGAAATAGTAGTGAACAGGAATAGACCATAGGCCAAAGATCTTTGTCACCCATCAAGACATTATAGAAAAAGATATTCCATGACATACAGCAGTCCATAACAATACCATGATCACATGCCTAAAGAAACACAAGCTCTTGTGACTACCAGAAGAACACCTAGCTGGTTGGATTTAGCAAGGCCAGAACTCAGCCCTCTTCACCTTTGAGATGCTCTCAAGGACTCCCACTGGGGACACATGGCCCATCACAGTCACCCTCTTGGACTCCAGATCTATGCTAAAGGAAGTGACACCTGCCATTGTAGTTATTTTCATAAGAGAATGTTAGATATAATAACTCGAAATTGAGAAACCTCTGCTATCATTTGAAGCTATATGAAAACTTTATATGGAATATATAATTACCTTCCATTTTAGAGATGTGCTTTTTAACTTTTCCTGCGCATCCTTGACAATGGATGGAAACTCTCATAACCACCACCTGCCAAACAAAAAAGGAGTGAAGAAAGAAAATAAAAAATGATCGAACATTTGCAGCGGATGAAGACAAAAGAATAGGTTGGAATTTATGGATGATAAGGTACGTTGCAAAATATAAAGTGGCCCACTGCAATTCCACCACTCAACACAGTAGAGTAGTACCATTATATCTTGGATGCTGTTACAGATTCTGTGCTTCATCGAACCTTTTGCTAACTCCATGTTCTTCTGGATGTCATACTTACAGTTTCAAAGTAGTTTATATGATTGTCTTGCAGTGGCATAATAACACTAGCCTCTGTACATCGACAGGTAGCATTCCGTATTAACAAAATTTATGACGGATTAGTAACTTTGCTGTCACCTGAATGCAAGCCGAGTCTGGGATACTTTGTGATCTCAGAAACAGAATTATCGAAGAATACCAAAGAGGAAAACAGCAGTGTCTTACAGACCCTTTTTTTTCAACACTTTGGTTTTGTAACATTATTTGCCCTATAAATGCTGATCACAAACAACAAACACTTGCTTCATATGTTAACGACCATGTGTAGAACTGATCAATACTCTAAATTTTGAATTCTATTTCTACGTCTCTCAGCCTTGCAAGGATTTAATTGCAAGGCCATGATTCATAGAAAGTAGAGTTAGCAAGTGGTAAAGATCTGGCTTAATTACTTGAAAGACATGGCCACTGGAGGGAGGAGGTGAGGAGGAGACATTGGTAGGCTCGGGTGGCGCTCTCTCTTTCTTCAGAACCATTGGAAGAGTGACTGACCGCCCTTCCTCTCGCGGCATAAACCTCCGGGAATCCATGAGGCGAGAGTACTTCAAGTCGACGAGCCTTGAGTGCTCGACGAGCGTCCGGTCGGCCCTCCTCGACACAATCATCGACCGGGGATCGCCGGGAATGCACACCGCCGTGGAGGCATGCGACCGGCACAGCATGCCTGCAGTCCTCATGGATGTAGGAGGGATGGACAAAGAGATAGAGAAGTAGTTGTGAAGGAAGGAGGGAGGAGTAGAAGCCAGCAATGGGAGGGCAGTAGGGAGGGAAGGATGCTGCCCTTCTTCAATATGTACTGTGGCCACCCTACTTTGAAACCAGGATACGTTGTCCTGCTTTCATAATATAAGGGAAGCTGTCAGGGTTCATTATTGACTTCCAAAAGTCAAGCGTCGTTCGCTCTCATATTTTCTGATTTGTCAGGTGGTTTAAGTTATGTTGCTCCGCAGAAACACTAGAACCATATCATGCTTTCTTAATGACTGATCTAACGAAGGCTGGCGCAGAACTCCAGGCATTGCATTAATCCGGCTCCAAGCCTCGGGTTAGCCGTCGGCTCGGCTTGGTCGGATGAGTGGCAGCAAATGACCAAACTGCCCTTCTCGTTTTACCAAACAATTTGCGCTCTAACGGTCAAAATTGGCTGAAAACAGAGAAAAAGAAGGGCTAGGGAAGCTGAGTAACAGGGTATTCACTGGGAGCCGCACCCATCCTAGAGCCTATCCAGTTCCAATTCATTTCTGATCTGGACCTCACGTCTATGAATTGGTATTGCCCCGAGATACATATTTTTTTTTGGATCTGGATCTGGATCTGACTTAGAATTAAGGTTTGTTAACCTATATCCTGTTTGATCATCTATCTATCCATCCATCTACCTCTCTCTCTCTCTATATATATATATATAGACACACACACACAGAAGAAAAACCTTAATTCTCCATCAAGGTATAAAGATATGAATTTAATTTTCATGAATCCTCCATGATTAAGGTTTCGATGTAGTGCTGGTTTTTTCAAAAAAAATGAGATCTGCACATAAAGTTTGTTGCCAACAATAACTTATAACAACTATGTCCTTGAAATAATTATGTACCACAGAAGTAAATTTGATTGAGATAAAAACCAGCACTTTATAATCAGGATCAGATGGATGTGGTGGACCAGCGGTTCTATATACTATAACTAGAGCGGAAGCAATTATAAGGGGCTAATATTTATGACATATGAAGACCAGAATTCAGAAGAGGAAAGCTGGTTAAAACTTCAGAGAGGGAGAGAGAGAGCGATGGTCAAGAGGGGGTGGTAAAAAGGGTTAAGATTCAGTTGAAGGCCAGTGCAATTACTGCGGTAAACAGTGGGAGAGATTCGGTCACCAAAGAACTGGGCAGCCTGCCAAACTCACTGTACCTCCTCTGCTCCATAAAGACCTCTTTGTAAACGGTGCCATTCTTATCATTTACACGAGAAAATCCGGAACCATTTTGGATCTCCCACTGGGATCAACTCCTCTGTCCGTTTTCTCCTTGTATACATCCGGCCGTTCATATATATTCTAATTTTTTTGTCGAATTTTATGTTCGCATGGCTTTTCTTTTGCCTTCTGTTCTGTTATCTTTTACTTTATTTTTACCAAAGCATTCCTCTGCCAGTATAGGTCAAAAGGAGTTTAGTTTGTATGAATATGAAAATGTAAACCATGATAATATTTTTTTTCCTTCAAAATAATGAAGGGCGCACAGTCAAGCGATGGATAGATCAAATTCCTGTGGGCAAACGGTATTTACACATATGTTGAAATAAAAGAACTAAAAATAGATGCAAGGAATGGTGGATGGATCTAAAAAGAATGGGTCTTCTACTTTTTGATGGGTAAACTAGATTTGAAGCATTGATTTTAATGTAATTGATATTGATGGGGCAGAAAATGGGCTTGATGTTGTGGTGCAATCAGATTCGTCCAAATTGTGGATGGCATGGCAACCTCTTAATATAATTTGGCCAAGTCGACCCTGATCAAGTTGAATAGATCAGAAGCAATCGATCTCTGAAGTTGGATACCACCCGATGTATTGGATAAAGTCTCACAGCTCAGCTAAACAAGCATCCATCTCGAATTGATTTGAGTCTTTTTATCCCGAATAGCTAGGAACGTTAGTGCTTCCTTCGAAATCACTCGTCTTTTATCGCATCGAGAGTTTAAAGATCATAGTAATGAGCCTGAATGGTTATAATATGTGCCAGATGGCTGCGACATGATCCTAGATGGTTATTGTGTATCTTAAGATGCTTAAGATGCAATCATGAATGGTTACTACACTTCTCTAAGCAGTTATCTCACGACACCAAACCGTTAATCAGGCATTGTGGCTATTTATACGTCCAAAGCCATCACGTTAAGGGTAAGACAACTAGAAGTCTTTGATTTCCAGATGATCATAAAATTTCTTCTCTTTTCCATATAAAACACTCCCTTTCTGACTTAAATATCGAAGGGCTCAATCGGAGCCAACTCTAGCGAGTTCTCTAACTTGTTGCTACCTTGCAGATCCATAGAGACGATCCACATTAGCAGTCCGAAAACCGGCAGTAGCAAATATGTTTGTTAACCAATAGTCTATTGGCTTAGAGACAATCAGATGCTGTGAACTACAATGATGTGCTGGCAAAATTTGGACATGTTTCAAATGGTTATGGCGATATGCATTACTAATCAGTGAAAGTTTAATTAGAATGATATCTTTTTCTAGAAAAAACTTGGAATGATCATTATCCACCTTGTTTTGTAACCAAAAAAAAAAAAAGAAACAAATGTAATTTTATAAAAAAAGCCCCGTTTGGGAGGTACATTAGAGAACAAAATTTTGACGTGGCTCCTTCTAACTACCGTGCGTATATAATCCTTTTACACACGCATCTCACTGGTAAAAAGACAGGGTGTTGTTTTGTAATTAATTAAACGATCATGCCACACACGTAGAAATAGTGGGCTTCTTGCCTAGGGCGCCGTTGAAACCTCCCATCAAATGATCTTTTACATATAGGATGAGCTCTTCAGGTGGATCATTTATGTTTCAAGTGTGCTATGTCATCCCTAAGTATATGCAATTAATTTGTTGCTTGCTACAACACCCCACCTTTTGCCAATGTTGTAGTGACCTCTTTATTAGTTTCAATTTTGCTACACTAAATCAATCATTGTCGCTATACTTTCCTGCCATGGTTGGTTCTAATGACTGTATAAATATTTCCAGAGTTTTGCTACGGTATTTTTTAAAAATATTTTATAAAAAATTAGAAGATATCTGAATTGTCCAATAAATTAGAATATTTAAGATATTTTCTTGTTAACGGGTTGGCAGCAGGATAGCTACGGATAATCAGCCTTCTCACTTCTTTTATCATTTCTTGAAAAGAGAAAGATATTTTGTTTACTATTCGGACCTGGCTGAAACAAGTCGGAAGAAAGTTGGCTCAGCCCTTTCTCTTTCCAGCCTCCTTTTTTATTTTTTTTCCACGGAGGCGTAGGCGGTGGCGACGCCCGAGAGGGAGGGGAGGAGGGAGTGGAGTACAAGGTGGGCGAGAGGAGGGTCTTCTCGGAGGGAGATAGAGAGTGGAGGTGCCGGTGCCCTTGACCATGGTGAGCATGGCGAAGAGGGAAGGATTGTCCATGGTGATGATGGTGGCATGTGCCATTGTCGTACTTGCGGAGGGTGGAGGAACGGTGTTGTTGAAGTTGAAGCAGCTGTAAATAGTGATGGGGATCAGGATGGAGGCCGAGGTAGGGACGGTGGTGGTGGTGTGGTAGAGGAGGAGGAGGAGGAGGAGGAGGTGGCAAAAGGAGAGACTGATGAGGCTGGAGCGCAGGGCATCACGACGCCACTGCAGCTCCCTCTTCCCCTCCCTCTCCAACATTGCTATCGTAGCTTCCCACCTCCTACGCCCTCGCCACTCTCTTCCTCTTCCTCGGATCTCACCTACAACCCTGACGCTGCGCCCTCTCCCGACATCCTCCTCCTCCTATCTCATCTGCAACCCCAATGTCGCCCTCTTCCCCCTCCTCGAATCTCGCTTGCGACCTCGATGCTGTTCTCTTCCTCCTCCTCCTCTCCTCTCTCCAGCATGCCGTTATCGCCGCCGGCTGCACCTCCGAGGCCAACGTAGGGCATCAGAGAATAATTACTGCATTTGCCATTATATTTGATTCTAAATGTTTCTGAAGTTCGAAGTATTTACCCTATCAGCCATGCATGTAATTAGTAAAATCGGTTGCCGGTGGATAACTCAACGCCATTCATGCTCAGATCAAACTAGCAGGAAAAAGCTTGTGGTACATGGACTCAAAGGTTCTTTGGATTACCGCAGCAAAATCTATCTTTTCAACCACCACGCAAGGAAATTGAAAAAGCTGCAGGCACAAACATCTTGCACAAGCCGGAACTAATTTAGCAGTAGTTTACATTTTCAAAGAAAAAGATCTTTTCTTACATGCTAATTAAGCCTTACCAGTTGGTCAACCCAACAAATGCCTGAAGACACTCATTTTCCCCACCAGGCATAGTGGTGGAGAGAGAACGGCTGCTGGCGACGAAGGCCACTCATGCGATCGAATCGGATAGACCATTGATAGCTTGGGACATCTGGGGCTCCACATCTGCTCGCTGAGCGCCCCAGTTAGTGTGTTTGTTACCTAGGAGCCTCCACCCCCGAGTTTTCTTAAAGTCAACTTCGACGAATGCGTCTTGCAGAGCGGTAGGTGGGGCGGAGCAGGCTTCGTGGTCAGAGGCTCCGACTCCAGGGTGATTGCATCTGGGGGCTGCCACTTGTCTGATATATCGATGCCAGGGGCGGAGCTAGCGGCCTGGTCTGGCTTGTGTTATGTTCGGCGTGCCTTGCAAGAGAGAGACGTCCTCCTAAAGGGTGACTCGGCGATGGTGATTGAGTGATTCTGCAGATTTCGGGAGGGGTCGGCGACTACTGCCCCCTCTTGAGAGATATCTGGATCATGATTCATGACGGATTGGTGCTTCAGACGAAGTACGTGTTTAGAAAGGCTAATAAGGCGGCAAATTGGGTAGCATCTTTTGTTGCTAATGATTTGGGAGACCGCCTATGGAAAGGTGAGATGGAGCTGCCTATGGCTCTCCGTGATGTGCTGCCTGTAAGCATCCCTTGCTGAAACCTAGCCAACCAATTCCTTGAGTTCTGAATGCCATGCAGAGAAATGATGAACTCAAAAGTGTTTTATTTATTGAGTGATTTCTTTTTCTTTTTTTGAAAAATATAAGCCACTGCCCTAAAACTATATTATTTGTCATTTGAGATAAGATATGATCCAGAGTTACTTAAAGCCAACTAATTAATTAATGAAGCTGATAGCTAAGCTGAGCTAGAGGGGCATGGTGCGGGCATTAGAGAAGAAAATATAAGGCGGCTTTTCTATTTTGTCATGTTTTTGTTAGTGCTCATTTCAAAAAAAAGAGCAAAAAGTCAGAAACTTTTTGTACTAACAAAGTCGTTAGTTTTGTGGTTAATTTTTTTAATAAAAAAATCGCATGTGGCATCCTCTTTCTTCCTTGTTTCCAAAATATGCTTTTTACTGGTACTACATGACCAGATAATACATATCAAACAAATTAATCATTTACCAAGTCAATATAGATATTTAGATAAATTGATACATAGTTTCTAAAAAATAGTGTTTATTAGTATATAATAGACGACCAGATGATACATACTTAACAATTTAGTCATCTAGCAACCCAATACACACATCAAAACAAATTGTGACATAGTTTCAGAACATCATATTCGTTAGTATATACTACGTGGCCAAGTAATATACATTCATCAACTTTCTGATACAAGCTTCTAATTTGATATACATCCAAAAATAATCAATGCATATTTCTAGGTAAATCGATACATAATTTCTAAAACAAACCTTTAATAAGTCAATACACACCTCTAGATAAATCGATACATAGTTTTCAATACACACCTTTAGGTAAATCGATACATAGTTTTCAAAAGGTAGTGTTCGTCACTACTAGTATATAGTTTTCTAATTTTACATAACATAAGATACATATACCGTTATTTAGATTCTATGAATTCTTAGGTTTAAAGATCCTACAAAAGAGAGAGGAGGATTTGGAGAGTCTCAGGAGGGATAGAAAGACTTCATAGACGAGAAGGACGATTTGATAAGAAAAATGATCGATGAAGAGACTTACTGCGAAAGAAAGAATACAGACGATCTTTCTTTGTGAATCATTCTTTTTTGTGCATATAATTTTTTTATTTTTTAAATTACGAAATTAACAGACTCTATGTCTTGTTCCTATTTAATTTTATTTTTTTTTTAAAAAAAATAGATGCTAAAAAAATAGTAAAATAGAAGTTTTATGATATTTTAGGATGCCCGTTCCAAATGATTTTTGTTGGAGGCCGGGTGACAGGGCCCCACTGACGTACGTACCGTGGGCTCGCGCAGCGCATGGCAGCCACGACGTCGGCGATGGTGTCAACCATACGTCACCCCGAGGGACAGCAGTGTCCTTAGTCCACCATAGACTTCCAGTGCCCAAAAGAAAAGATCTACGGTTTAAAATTTATTACGGCAGCAGGGCAAAAGGGGAGCAGCGACTGGGCTCCGCCCTCGTCTCACTGCCTCCCTCAACAAAAAAGGCGTCACATGCGGCTGCCGTGAGCCTATAGAGCTGGCTAATTATGTCCGCATCCTATGAGTTGATGATGTAATTATCTTAATCGTAATGATCGAGAGGATTAACCTAATGGTCGCATAGGCTTAATGCTTGAATCTCACCAATCTTAGATCTCAAAGGGTCAAGAAGATAAATGTATTGAGTCACGAAGTAGATAAACAGCTTATCAGTTCCATTGACTTGAGATTTTTCTCTTTTTAGCAATACTTGGTATTTGAATCATGGAACCCCTCTGAAAGTCCTCCAGGGAACAGTTGCCAATCTACTGAGCTAATAGTTGTGGGCAATTCATTTGAGATACTTAACCTTTATGTTGGGATGGTTAGTGTAGATTTAAGTTTTTCTTTTATGCAGTTCAATACAATAGGAATTAGTCATGGGTCTCATATTAAAAAGTGGTTCATATTTTAATTTTTTGTTATCTTTGAAAGACATTTTTATTATATACTAAGACATATTTGCTTGGCGGGAGTCGGACTCTAAAACGAGAATGGGAATGAGTAACACTCATTCTAGCCATTTCGTTGGGAGGAGTTCTATTTTTATTATGATTGTAGAAAAAAATAGAATTGCTATAATCCCGTAAAATCCAATCCTTATTATTTTATAGTATTTAAATTTTATTCTGATTCCGATTTCGATTCCGGTCATAAACCAAATATGCCAGCAGATATGACCATTTTGATTTTCATTCCAACCCATTCCAATTCCGGTCACGAACCAAATATACTTTTAGTCATGATAACTACAGTTCTGCTGTATGCCTCTTGCGCTATGGTAGGATTAGAGCTAATTGGAGCTTAGGCTAGCACATCTCTGAACCCGATATTGAAAGATTTACTATATAGAAAACCTAATACATGCAGTATGATAGTAGTTAGGATGAGGTCACAGATAATTAGTTTTGTCAAGAAAAGTTGGTGCATCTTTGGCTGGAGGTAAGGTGCTATATAAACATGACAAACAAGACTTTGTCTAGTTGGTTGGCAGTTGGAACGCTCTCTTCGTTTTGATCCAGGTGGTGACATGTTATATTATTGTATTCTTTTAGGAGAAAAAAGAGAGAGGAATTATAGATGTAACCACTAGGCTGAACTTATTTTTGCTATTTGTCATCTTATGAGCTTCTGGAGTATACATATTATAGGCCACGGACATTGAACAATGCTAGCTACACCGAGTGATTTGGTTGAATTATATGATAACCACATTAAATCATGTCTGAGCGTGCCAAATTATAGTGAATGATTTAGGAGGATCTTCAGATCGATGTGAACTACTTTGGTCATTATGAGTAGGGTTGGATGGGGTATAGAAGCAAGATCCACCATATCGGAAAGCCGAATCGCAGGACAAACTTCTGGAGGCCATAACTTTGTAATGCGATGTTTGATTGAGATGATCTTTTTTTTTTAATCAAACAGTTTTCAAGATCTACAACGTGACGCCTCGCCCTTTAGGGACTGGTGTCCCTAGCGAGCATGCCCAAGAGCAGACCTTAACATTATAAATAGACTATGTACCTGCATTTTTTTAATTTTTAATGAAAGAAAATGGGACTTAAGCTATACTTTCGAAATTTTTGTATCTTCTTCTAGTTATCTTTTGAGAGATCCAAGTTGAGCGGGTTAAAAAAGTTTTTCTTCCTCCCGATTGGATCAGCGAACCACTCTAAGATAACAAGAACAAATTGTGGCCAGCAATGTCAAATCACATACACGCATGCAAACCCCACAACCAAAATTAGACCATTGGGCAGGGGCCAAGAGACTGAGAGTGCTAGCGCTGGCTTGTTAGAGTATTACATGGAAGGGGGAAGAATTCCTTCTATGATACCTTAATGATAGTTACGATTATTTAATCAACCAATTGAGCAAAAATTTATTTTAGTCGATCATAACCTATTTATGATTTCTCTTTGTTCGGCTGGTATTATGAAACTAATCACAACCATTGTGACTTGATCAAGTCTACCTATTATAGATAGACAAGGATATCAATGTCATCAATACTTTGTGAAGTTCTTAGCATTTTATATTTTCGAATCTTATAATAATTTTTTACATTAAAAAATGATTCTAATCTTTGGGTAAAAAGGACTTTTATTTTTTTTTTCTTTTCAAGAAAAAAGAACTGGGCAAGGCCCAGTTCAAATTTATTTACATAAAAGAAAACACTTAGGCAAGGCTATCTGAAAGTATAAGAACTAAGTCATGATATTAAGACAGTTCAAAGTGAGCTTAAAGAGGTTCCAAGTTTTCTCAAAGCAAAAACTTAAGTCCAGTTGGAAATTAAGAGCTGATATACTATTTATGAGAGTGAATCAACAGAGTTTGCACCTAGAAAATGCATCGATTTTCTTTCAAGCCATGCATTCCAACAGATTAAGCACTACAACCATGACAGTCGTCCTTCCAGCAGGCCATCTCAGCCTGATATTCTAGTTTTCCAGGAGCTTCATGCCTCGTAGATAGGAGATCAGGACGATCAGTGATCTTGAGCTTCTCTGCAAGGAACAGTCATAAGAATCTTGAGGCATTGCACGACAAAAACTGATGGTCTATGGTCTCATGCTCATCACCACACAGAACAAGGATTCATATATATATATATATATATATATATATATATAATGCTCTTTTTTACTTGCTGATGTGGGTTAGAATTTTGTAATCTTGATGAAAACTGGCTAATACTTGAGCTTCAACCTGCTAGGGGACAAATGTCCAATCCCTTGGCTTTGTTTCTGAGTGTGGGTCCAACTTAGATTTATTGGAATCTTATGACTCAAATCAAAGTGTTTATTGAGTGTGGATATTTGATGAGCTTACCATTCTTCGAAGTAGTAATGCAGTACTGGCAAAAAAGATCATGGGTGATATGCTTTGGAAGCTTTTTTTTACCTTCGGTATTGATGGGGCCAGCTCAGGAATTGGAAGGTCCATGCATGCATGCCAGCCCAATCATTCACCCAAGTTAGAGGACAACTGCCAGTTGTGCAGTACTGCCTGACAAAATGCTGGCTTTGGTGCTCTGCCAACTCTCATACTAACCGCTAGCTTTAACAGTCTGCAACCATGTGAAGCTCTTCTGCATCCTTTATTGTCAACCCCACCCCCCACCCTACATGCATGGGTGGCCATCTCATCTCATAGTGCCCTCTGCCCGTCCTCGCAGCATATTCCAGGGAAAATAATAATAATAATAATTAAAAGCTCTAAAGCTTTAGAAGGGTGGAATTTATAATTTGGACTTTCTCTGTTGATTATATTTCAACTTTTTCTCTCTCTTCCAACTTGTGGCCAATGCATGTCCAATATGTTGGTATCTCCTTTTGCGTGGGACCCACCTCATTTAAAATTTTTAAAAAATGATAAAATAACATGGCAGTATTTTTGCTTTCCGAAATAGCTTTAGATAATCTGATAGTTAATTTTATTCAGATTTAGTTGAAATTTTAGTATATTTTTCGAATATTGAGAGCTATAAATTGAACGATTTGAATCTGTGAAAATTTTTCTCTATTGATTATTTCAAGCATCAACACTTGGTGAGATTTATTCTCTATTTTTTATTGTTTGTTATTAAAATCTGCTTTATTGGTGATGAATGTTCTTGTTGTGAAAGCCAAGATTAAATCTTATTGATGTTTGCCCGGACAGGTCTCATGATTTTTCTCTTCACATCTAAGAATTTTTCACGTTAAAAAATTATGTTGTCTGTTGTTTGCGGATTGCTTGATTATTTTGTTTGTTAATTGGTTTTGTACATGGTAGAGATTATTGTTGCTTGGTGAGTGATATCTTATTTAATTACATAAAAAACGAAAACAATATTGCAACATTATTATTTCTTGATTGCATTTTTTCAATAAGGTGAAATTAAAGCAAGATTGTTAGTGGTTGAATTTTCTTGTGTTGTTTAAATGGAAAAGCATTCAGGTGGCAATATGGTTAAACTCACATCTTCAAATTATTTAATTTGGAAGCTCCAAATGAAAGATTTACTATTTTAAAAAGATTTGTATGATTCCATTGAAGGAGATAACACCAAACCAAGTGACAAAACTTAGCAAGTATGGAAGAAAATGAATATAAAGATAGTTGGATTAATCAGACAGTGGATAAATGATAGTATTTTTCATCATGTTGTCATGGAGACTAATGATTATAGTTTATGGAAGAAATTAGGGAGTCTTTATGAGTGGAAGACTGCACAAAATAAAGCATTTATGATCAAAAAGCTTGTGAATATGAAGCATAAGGAGGGAAGTTCAATTGACAAGCATTTTAGTAGATTTCAGGATATAGTAAATTGGCTAACTACTATGAAAATGATCTAGATGATGAGTTGCAAACATTATTGTTGCTCAGCTCCTTGCCTGATAGTTGAAAAACTCTGATCGTATCACTTAGTAATTCAGCTTCTAATAATGTGGTAATATTAAGAATGGTAAAAGATAGTATGCTTAATAAGGAGACCAGAAGAAGAGAACATAGTGTGACTATACTGTTAGAGGCATTGGTTACAGAAAGACGAAGGAGGAGTAAACCTAGAATCTTGCAAAATTCTAACAATTATGATAAGTAAAAGGGAAGGTCCAAATTCAGAAAAGAGATCAAATATTTTCATTGTGGTAAGCCAAGGCATATAAAAAGAGAGTGTAGAAAATTTAAAAGATATCAATCAAGGGAGAGAGGTGAAGAAAAGAAGGAATAAAAAGATACACTAATAGTTGTATTTGATGTTGATGTCATTAGTATTCGTGATAATGCTTGTGTAAACTTTACATGCCAAGATTGTACTTGGATTGACTCAGGTGCCTCTTTTAATGTTACTTCTCGGTGGGACTTCTTCACATCCTGCACTATTGATGATTTTGGCAGTGTTATAATGGAAATGATGGATCAACTAAGATTGTGGGCATGAGAGATATTTGCTTGAAAACCAGCATTGAGTGTCAACTATTGCTAAAAATGTGAGACATATTTCAGATATCCGCCTCCACTTGATCTCTACTAAAGTACTTGATGATGAAGGTTACCACAACCACTTCGATGAAGAAACATGGAAGCTTACCAAAGGTTCTCTAGTGGAAACAAAAGTAAAGAAATAAATTACACTTTGCAGTTGAAGATTCCTCTATTGAATTATGACATAAGTGGCTTGGATACATGAGTGAGAAGGGACTAAACATTCGGACCAAAAATAAACTCCTTTCTGTAGAAAGTACACTCCTAAATATTTGCACTCATTATATAGTTGGCAAATAACATAGAGTTGCATTTTATAAATCCCCTCCATATAGAAGATCACATATTTTAGATTTAATTCATACCGATGTTTGCACTATAGATGCTAGAACTCTTGGTGGTGCTTTATATTTTGCTATTTTTATTGATGATCATTCAAAAAAAGTATGGGCCTTTGCTTTAAAATTTAAAAACTAGGTGCTCGATGTATTCAAGCATTTTCATGCTAGTGTTGAAAAAGAAATTGGAAGACAACTGGAGTGTATTTGAGCAGATAATAGTGGTGAATAAAAGGGTCTATTTGAGAAATATTGTCGAGATCATGACATTAGGCTTGAGAAAACCGTTTCTAAAATACCTCAACATAATGGAGTTGCTAGAGAATGAACTATACTATTTGTAAAAGAATTTAATGTATGCTCTCTTATGCTAAATTGTCTAAATCCTATTGGGGTGAAGCAATGAAAACTGCAGTGAATTTGATCAACTTTTCTTCTTCAGTTCTTCTTAAAAGTGATGTACCAGAAAGAGTGTGGATTGGAAAAATTGTGTAATATGGTCACTTGAGGGTGTTTGGTTGTAGAGTATTTATTCACATTCCTAAAGATGAGAGATCTAAGCTTGATGGCAAGTCTAAACAGTTCTTGGGTTATACATGTGAAAAGTTTGATTATAGATTATGGGATCTAGTTGGTAAGAAATTTATTAGAAGTGGAGATGTTGTATTTATAGAAAACTAGATGATTGGAGATTCTGAAAAGGTTGAGAAGCCAAAGTCTATTTAGTAGAAATTATGTTGATCTGGGTCTAGTGCCTCCAACCATGATGAATGATGATAATAGAGAATATGTATAGGAAGATAAAATTAACTTCTTGCATGAGAACCGCACATTTGAGTTGATGGAACTACTTAAGGGTAACAGAGCACTCAAGAATAAGTGGGTGTTCAAGTTGAAAACTAAAAAGAAGAGCTCACAACCAAGGTACAAGGCACTATTAGTTATAAAGGTATTAGTCAGAACAATGGTATTGACTTTGAAGAAATTTTCTCACTTATGGCCAAGATGTCTTCAATCTAAGTTATTCTTGGTTTATCTACAAGTATGAATTTCGAGATTCAACAACTTAATGTGAAAATTGTCTTCCTCCATGGTGACTTAAAGGAGAAAATTTATATGGAGCAGCTAGAAGGGTTCATAATTAAAGGCAAAGAGTATCTCATGTGCAAATTAAAGAAGAGTATGTATGAGCTTAAGCAGGCACCTCGGTAGTGGTATAAAAAGTTTGATTCATTTATGATGG
The DNA here is from genome assembly GCA_025769935.1 of Phoenix roebelenii. NCBI lineage: Eukaryota > Viridiplantae > Streptophyta > Magnoliopsida > Arecales > Arecaceae > Phoenix > Phoenix roebelenii. The sequence goes on along the minus strand of JAOXJJ010001008.1, from coordinate 644,001 downwards.
ACTATGGATATAGTAAAACTGTTTCCGATCATTGTGTGTTAATGAAGAGATTCTCTGGTAGAGATTTTATTATTTTTTTACTTTATATGGATGACATGTTGATTGCTGGCAATGATGTTAGGAAGATTAAAAGTTTGAAAAGAGAATTAAGCAAGTTTTTTGCCACGAAGGACTCAGGGTCGACTCAACAAATCTTTAGCATGAGAATTACTTGTGATAGGAAGGATGGAAAGCTTTGGTTATCTCAAGAGAGATATATCGAAAAGATGTTAAAAATGTTAAATATGAGCAAGTCCAAACCAGTTTGCTCTCCACTTTCAAGTCACTTTAAGTTAAGTTCCAAGCAGTGTCTTACCAGTCAAAAAGATAAAGAAGAAATGAAGAAGAATCCTTATGCATCCGCAGTTGGCAATTTGATGTACACCATGGTTCGCACAAGGCCGGATATTGCACATGTAGTTGGCGTTGTAAGTCCGTTTCTTTCTAAACCTGGTAAGGAACATTGGGCAACTATTAAATGGATCTTCAGGTAAGGTATCTCAGAGGCACTTCTAGAGTCTATTTATATTTTGGTAATGATAAACTTGTGTTGGATGGGTATACAGAAGCAGATATGACTGGTGATATAGATTCTAGAAAGTCCATGTCAGGATACTTGATGACTTTTTCAGGAGGTGCAATGTCATGGCAATTTAAGTTGCAAAAATATGTTGTTTTGTCCACTACAGAGGCCGTATATATTGCAGCTACAAAAGCTTATAAATGAACTTTTGTGGATGAAATTTTTTTTACAAGAGTTGGGCCTAGAACAAGAGAATATATGTTTTATTGTGACAGTCAAAGTTTCATCCATCTCTCAAAGAATCTAACATTTTATTCAAGATCCAAGCATATTGATGTCAGATATTATTAGATTCTGAATGCTTTGGAGATGAAGTTACTGTATCTCAGAAAAATTCATACTAATGATAATGGGTCAAATATTATGACTAAACTCTTGCCCATGGAAAAAGTTATTGCTTGTAGAGAAAAAATGAACTTGGTGGAACCCCTCACATAAGTCGGGAGGGGAAGATTTATTGATGTGGTCTCTCCTCATATAGAATGCACCTTATTTAAAAATTAAAAAAAAAGATAAGATAATATGATAGTGTTTTTGTTTTGCAAAATAGCTTGGCCAGGTAGTATAGTAACCGTGGAAAACCGAGTAATGTGGACTGTGGGAAACAGAAAAAGAATACAAGAACAAAACAAAGAAGAAAAAGAGAAAAAAAATGCACTACTTTATTGGATGATCGAATGATTGATTTTATTCAAATTTAGCTAAAATTTTAATATGTTACTCATGACATTGAGAGCTACAGATCGAATAATTTGGATCTTTTAAAAGTCTTCTCTATTGATTATTTCAAGCATCAATACTTGATGAGATTTATTATCTATTTTGGTATTTATTGTTGAAATCCATCTTGTTGGTAATGAATATTCTTGTTGTGGAAGTCAAAATTAAATCTTATTAATGTTTGTGGAACTAGAGAAGGTCTATTTGTAATCTCATTATTTTAAATAGTGAAAATTTTTAGCTGGACTAGGTTCTGTATTTTTTTTTTTTACATCGAAGGATTTTCTACATTAAAAAAATTGTGTTGCCTTTTATTTATGGATTGCTTGATTATTTTGCTTGTTACTTGTTTGAGTAGATGATAGAGATTATTGTTGCTTAGTGAGCGATATCCCATTTAATTATACAAAGAGAAAAAGAAGTTTGCGGCATCATTAGTTGCATTTTTCTAACCCTATGCAATATTGAATTTAGGGAAATGAACTTTAGGCCCCATTTGGTTCATGCAAGACCTGGAATAATCCTCAATGAAGTCATTTATCCAGCTTCGTTTCACCATTAAAATCTTTTTCGCACTAAAGTCTCAAAATGGGAAGCAAAAATGTTTCCATAATGGCATTCCTCAGTAATATCATCGTAACTCTCGAGCATCAAGTCCACAAAAATCGCTAGCAAGCACCTTTTTCTAGCTTGCTCCCCTCAACATAAGTAAAACTTTTGGACCTAAATTTCAGACTTACATTTCATCATTTTTGTTCTAAATCTATTCCTCTTTCTTTCAAGTAAGCTGAATAAACTCCATTGGAACAAGACAAGGTCCTAAGGCTACTTTCAGTTGCATGAGCACAAACTGTGTAACGAATAAAAGAAGTCGTCCTAATTACTAATTACTGCTCTTTCATTTCATGCCAAGCCCTTTTCTTGTCTCAAGGTTTTCTGAAGAAGAGAATAGGACATGTCAGGACACCCACTAATTACAGAATGCTGCCTTGTCCCATAGAATGTAATTTACATGGAGAGACAATCTTTTATATGATACCATTACCAATGCCACATGGTCCATCTTTTGTCGTCGGATGGTGGATTCCATCAAAGAAAGCAGATCTGGTCTTTTCTCATTATACATTCTTATCTCATGCAGTTTATTGTGATCTTGTCGCATTTGTTATCTCATGCAGTTTATTGAGATCTTGTCGCATTTGTCGAATATAAAGATAGGCTATTTGATATTGATTGTTCTTATTTGGTTTCATGTGGCTTTTGTTTGTTTCTACTAAGTTTGGACATCTAAATCAGACACCTATTTACCTGCAGTTTGTAGTTAATTTCTTGCAACCAACGATCGATGGCACAAAGCCCTCTGGGTATGGGAAGTCTTTGAAGTAAAACTGCATTTATTGATTCCATCTTGTATAATACCGTTGCAAATATTTTTGGGAGTTAAGCTGTCAAGGGTTGAAAGAAAGTGATGTGAGCATCAATTGCCATGGTTCTCAATTTGCACTGATGGACTCCTGAGAGTTTTCACACTTTAAATGGTCCAAATGCTGATGTATTTGTGTTATTGTGGTCCTCTTGCAGTCTTCTATTTGTGGCCCTAACATCTATTCTACCATATAAACCAAACTCTGCAGGGGTACATCCAGGATGCTCCAAATTTCCATGACTCTCTTAGTGCTAAATTTTGTTATACGCATTACATTTGCCAAATAAAAAAAGTTATTACAAACAAAATTCTATGCTTAGGACATAACTAGGCCCAACTTGGGGAGCATCATTGAGTGTGTTAAGTAGAACAAAGCATCTCTCTAGCATTAGCATTGAATTCCTTGTTACTAATAGCAATGTCAGATTAGTTAGGACATTATCATTACATGCTTAACTTATTAGACTTAAAACTGACTTGGGTTAAAACTCCTAAATCCAAACCTAGTCATAGGCTACCTCCCAAGATCCAAGCCCATCAAATTGAAGTATCCTGCCTGACCTAATCCATTTCAACCTGAACTGCTCATCTAATTAAGTGCTATGGAGGACAACTAAGCAACATAATGACCACTAATCTCAATAGAACAAAATTGGACCCTAAGCCAATGACCAGGAAAAAACGAGCGGATCCAGTAATTACTCATCCTTAAAATAGTCATTCCTTTCCCAGAGTATTGTCTCAACAAATAAATAATTGTAGGAGTAAAGCATTGATATAATTAGAAAAAAGCAAACAACAATTCTGAGTTAATAAAATAAGAAGAAAGTATAGCAAGTTAAATTAAAAATATGGACAATTCCTCAATATCTTGTTCATTCACAACAAAATATTTTCTTTGTGCGTCGGTAAAAAAAAACATATTTTTTTGGAGAGGGAGACTATTTCACCAATTGAGTCACGGGTATTTGACATATTCATACCTAAGGATTTTTCACAAAATGGTGACGAAACATATAACTTGTACATCCATCCTGACCCATCTAAACTATTGGATCAAAGTTGAATCAATTTGCATCTTTTTTTTTTTTTTTCAGATCTCATCCAAAAGAGATTGGATCAAGCTACTTATCTGCAAACACTGCTCCTTTGCTAAAACAATCGACTCCACAACAGATCCCATGTCTCCATTTTTGGTTTTTGTCTCTATTTTTCAGAAAAAGAAACTAAGAGACATGCCAGGCTAAAAGTGTAATTGAATTTGTTCGAATAATTAGCCGTAACTATCTATGGCATGTGCCAGTGCTGGCAAAAATCATGCCACTAACAATAATAAACCTAGATAACCTCGAAGAGTAAAAGGATAACATATATTTTAGTAACAGAACATTTTACTTTGCCATAAAATCTTCTTTTTGTTAATATTTACAAAATAACAAAAATCCATTAGATTAATATATTTTAATAATTTCTATTTAAAAATTATTTTGATTATGAACAATATACTTATGTTAATAACATTAGCATGTTATATGTTTCTTGAAAAATACTGATATAAACGCGAAACATTTTTAAAATGTAACTTTTATTTCTCTTAAAATATAATTTTATGACACAATCAATTTCAAAAACTTGTCACCTTATTATCACAATTTGATAAGTATTCTCTACAATTCTAATTTACGAGATATCTTTATAGAACTCCGGATTAGCCCAAATATTTTCTTTTGTCAATTAAATCTTGAGAAAGAGCTTTTCTTACTCCAAATTAAGAATGATGCCTTAAAATTGTCAATTAATTTGCTTGCATCAAACATCATAGCTCTCTCTCTCTCTCTCTCTCTCTCTCTCTCTCTCTCTCTAGTTCTTCTTATCTTTGCACGAGTCATTTTAAGGAAATGGAAATACTTCTTACTGATTTTATATATATGTTCTTTCATTAGCAGCCACATTTGCTAGTAGAAGGATGTTGGGTACCAAGTTGGAGGGGCTATATCCATCTTTTACTCCGAGACCATATATTTTTGCGTTCATCAATACCATGAGGACAAAGAGAATCTTTCAAAAGTCGTGCAAACAATATTTAAAATAAGGGAAGATTGTCCAAGCATGATTCACGTTCTTATGCGATTTTCAAACTCTAGGTTTTTTCGCAATAGAAGATAGATGCAAGTGTGCAAATCTAGGCTGCCCTTTTTGCCAAATAATTCACATTGTTATATGGAAGACTATTTCTTAGCACGTTTTTCTTGATGAGATAAGGGTTGCTTTGTTTTCTTAGGTAGCCAAGTGCATCGGTGCATTAAACGATATGATTTATCGTTTGCAGCTCTAACTTATAGTCCGGAAAATGAAATAAAAATTTCAAAATTTAAATCTTTTGAGAATGGAATTGCACAATTCACATTGTTGTACAAAAGTTAGTGCTTCCCTTATGCCATCTTAAACATCAAACATATAATTTATCGATAGTGGAACTATCAGAGGTCTTCAAAACAAAAAGGTAAAAAAAGAAGAAGCATTATTCATATATATCACGATATGGAAGATAGTTGGCACCCTTCTTTGGAGGACTTATATTTAGAGAGGTCCAAAATTTGAACCCTAATGATATATTACCACCATATTCCTATTAGAAGAAAGAAATATCTTCTATTTTCAAGAGTGATTTTGTAAAGCTTCCTTTGTTATATAGTTCAAAGCAATCTAAAACAAAAATCAAAAAAGGCAACGTCGAGCCTGAACCAATGCCTAGAGATTTGATGGAGAAGGGCACGTTAAAATCAAGCTTAACAAAACACAGATCGGAATAGCACATTAGACTAGTGCTATAGATTGATTTTCATTATGTCTTCCTAAGATCTGGACATAAACAAATCTCTTATTTTACTTGCAATCTTGTTAGCAGTGGACTGATCTCTGTCTGTTTAATTTCTTGAGAAGTACAATGGAGACACCACCCCAGGGAGTTTGAATCCAAGATGGATGCTTAGCTGAGCTAAGGCTGGTTGTGTACTCCCTTGTGTCTCTTTGACAGCCTTCTCACATTCCAATCGCCCCCATATACTCCGAGTTTCCAAAATCCAAATGTGAGGGTGGTTGCTAATAAACATCCATGGTTGTGTGTATAATCCCAGCAAGCATCTAAAGTAACTCCACGACTGATGATTAGATGCTTACTCCATAGCTTAATCAGACTCTGAATTTTAAGTACACAGACTTCCACAAATTTTATTGTTAACATCAAGCACAACTTCTATTAGAAAATTAAAGATGGTAGCAGTATTTTATATTCTAAAAGAGAGTAGTTGATAATAAATGATAACTTCATAAGATTTGCTGATTGGCATCCCTATCCACATGAGAGATATCAATTTTGAATCCTGGTGGTGGCATCTCCCACTGTATTTCTTCAAAACAAAAGGATGATTATCTTTATATAAACACATGGCATTATTTTTTGAGGGATATAAAATGAACTATATATTTGGCATCAAATCGTCATACCAATTTACCAATCCCCAATCGTAATATTGCACATTGCACTTTACGATGAAAAGATAAACTTGCTGATCTTCTCAAGAAAATAATCTCTTTTGTTAATGCGGGGAATAACCAGACATAAACATTGTAAGATACGTGGGACACCATGCAACCCGTTTATTTATAAGCAATACATGCACGTAATTGTAGGGACGAGAGGTTTATCGCATGAATTATATATCCAACTATTGACTTCCATGAAGACGGGCTTGATCGTAACAGCTAAATAATCCTACACAGTTTGTCTTCTTGCCCTTCCATGCAGCACATGGGAGTTCTAAAATCCAACTGATCGATGGACTGCTCGTTAAAAACCTGATGAGGCTTTCACAAACACATTTTTTTTTTCTGTCTGGGGAAAAGAAGAATGGAACTTATAACAAATGCAAGTCGCCAATTCAGACTTGTCATTGTTGGGTCAAGATGGACAATCCAAATCCCTATAAAGCCGAAGTTTCCTACGCTGTAATCTTCAATTCAAAGTGCTAAGCCTTGAGCCTCTTGCCAAGCCACCAACTCCTAGGATTAGAAAGATTGCAGAGGCCCCTCGGAGAAAATTTTGTGCGAGGATGGGATTGCTCTCCACTTGCCTTGGCTTTGTAGCCAAACTGCTTCTCCTGGCTCTCTTCATATGTGCCACCACTGGCTCAGTCCAAGCTATGGAAGTCCGCCACAGATGGGAGGTCTCATACCAGTTCAAGTCCCCGGATTGCTACCAAAAGCTCGCAGTTACCATCAATGGAGGGACGCCAGGCCCAACAATCGATGCCCAGCAGGGAGGCAACGTCATTGTTGAGGTTATCAATGGGTTGCTCACCGAGAACTTAGCTATCCATTGGCATGGAATTCGGCAGGTACCAGAATTTACAAGTGGACATTTGAGTTTATGTTGCGCTTGATAGATGTAAATTTACATCCAGCCCATACCTAAATGCAGAACCAATGTCTTATATTAAGTTCATCTCTTTATCTATTAATTGATGTCAGTATCTTTCGTAGTGTGACCCTCTTTTATGATCTAGCTCTCTTTGTAGCTTTTGGTTGGAGGAGCGAAGGAGAAATACCAGAAGTTTAATATCTTCTAAGAAAGTATAACTGTCGATCTCTAATCTGCCTTGACACTTAGGACCTCCTCCATCAAAAAGACTGCCTTCTAAGAAGTATAACGTCGATTTTTGGCCAGCAACCCTAAACAATGTTCCGGTCCTAGTGATGGACATATAACATTTTTGGTTCCTTTTATCCCCTTATGTTCCTTCTTCATCGACTAGAGTCCTAATGGAGCATGTGGCAATTGTTCTATCATGGTTTGTTCAAAATATAGCAGCCTAAAAAAATCTTTTCCCATGCATGCCCCACCCTACTTGCATTTTGACTTCATTTCATGATTGAATTTTATGCACAGCCGGATTTAATTTGTACTTACTATGGCAGTAATTACTATCTTGCAGATTGGCACTCCTTGGTTTGATGGAACTGATGGGCTAACACAGCGTCCAATCCAACCTGGGGAGACTTTCACTTACAACTTTACCGTTGATAGAGTAAGTTTCAAGAAGATTTAACAGGAACACTACTCAAGATAAATATTCGATGGCTATTAGACCTAACTCATCAATCTTTTTTTCTTTTTCTTTTTTTTCTCAGGCAGGGACCTACCTCTACCATTCACACTATATATGGGATGCAAAGGTCAGCGGGGCGCTGCGGTCTCATCCGAGTGGCAGTCCCTGATGGAGTAAATGAGCAGTTTACCTATGATGAAGACCAAAGCCTCCTCCTCTCTGATTGGTGGCACAATAGCACTTATATGAACAGGCCACTGGCTTAAATTCGTTGCCTATCAATTGGATTGGGGAGCCGCAGGTATTTTGTTCTTAAAAAAAAAAAACAGAATGGTGTGACAAAACTTTAGTATGCCCTAAGGAAAACTGGGTACGAGAAAATTAAATTTTAGTTCTAGAGTAAAACTCGATCAAAACAAAGATTTTTTGTTTTTGTCAAGTTTCTTTGTTGTGCAAGTTGAAGAACTATAGAAGTTTGTATCAAGCAACGGAAGAATTTTCAAAACTCATGACTTGACTTTCACATTCTTTTTTTTTAAGATTGTGAGAAGTTTTGTCGAAACGAGTCAAACAGCATTGCAAGTGATACTTTACCGAGGTTTAACTAAGTATTCCTTCTTAATATTGCAGTGTAGAATTCCAAGGGACTATGCGAAGTGCGTAAGTCCTTATACGTTGGGCCTCATGCTAATGTTATACTGTAGAGTTTGAATAGTTCACGACTACTAGCTACCATGATGCTGCTGGCACTGCTATTGTGAAGGCCCACGTTGGGTTGGGCCGGCTTCTGAGTAAGGGCGGCCCAACACAGAAAAAAAGGGGGAGGGAGTCTCCCGATCGGAGTAATCTCCCTCCCTTGTTTCAAATTTTTCCTCCTCCTCCCGAATCCACCGGAAGGGAGGTTTAAGGGTGATAAAAATCCTACCAAATTGGGCCGATATTCCCTCTTTCTCTCCCTAGGGCATCAATCGAGAGCCCTCTCACACACACACACAAAAAAAAGGGTTTGGGTTTTACCTTGCCGCGGGAGGAATCGGAGCGGTCGCCGTCGATCCGGCCGGGAGGTTCTCGCCGGAGGCAAGGTGAGTCATCCCTCCTCCTTTCTCATTCTCTAAATACTTGTTTCTCTTGAATCCGGCCGGTGAGCCGTTGGATTTGGAGACAAGAAGTCCCCAGTTGCCTTATCCCTCCTCCCGTTCGACCGCCCATCGTCGGGGGTGGCGCGTGGCCGGCTGTCGCCGGGCATGGCGCATGGCCGCACCACGTTGGGGGGGGCGTCGACCGCTGGGGTCACCGGCCATAGGTGGCCAC